>BPTQ01000004.1:286872396-286921162 GCA_019973895.1 Chrysanthemum seticuspe | reverse complement strand
GGTTCTGGGATTAGCCGAGTATAAGACATTGTAATGTACTAGGTTTGTACTACGTAATAAAAAACAAAAAGTCGACAAGAGAAGGAACGAGAATGAGAACGAAAAAGAGAACAAAGAAATCGATATCTCACTAGTCGTATGTGTGTAGAGGATTGATGAAATAGCACAAAAAAGAAGAGAAACAAATTACCATCAATCCTCTACACACATACGACTAGTGAGTCCTTCTCGTTCCTTCTCTTGTCGACTTTTTGCTTTTTATTTCGAGCCATTACGTAGTACAAACCTAGTACATTACAATGTCTTATACTCGGTTAATCCCAGAACCTAGGGAAAACCCCTTGTAGTTCAAGTTTGTTAGCTAGTTCGACTTATACGTTCGAGGATGAAAGTCAAATTCGTTCCCTAATTACAACCACTATGAAGTAGGCGCTGCAGATCGTTAACTTCGGGTAGAAACAAGTTAATAGTCGTTTTATGACCTTAAAGAGTACTCCATAGGTTCTTTTTCTGAGTTACATCTGATAGCAAATGAGCCTGACAATAATTGGGCAGAGTTTAAGTTTTCATGTTACTATAAAGAGGATCCAGCTTCATCTTTTGGAAATATTGAGAGGCTTATTTCACTAAGTTCATATGCTTGCATAAACATATCAGTTTTCAGACATCATTTGTGGTTTACAATGTTTAAGAAAGCTTACATTTGAAGGCGGTATTCCAGAATTACCCACGGACCTTCACCGATTAGCATATCTAGAGGAGCTAAATTTATACTATACAGAGATTAAAAATCTTCCTGATAGTATTTGTATGTTGAAAAATCTGATATCTCTCGAACTTGGGTCATGTTTGCTTCTTACAAAATTGCCCGAGGATATCGGAAGATTAGAATGTTTAGAGAGGCTAATCCTAAGGAGATGTCCAAATTTACGTGATCTTCCGAACAGCATCTGTGAGTTGAAACGTCTGGATCTTTTAGATCTCTCGTTTTGTATTCAAGTTGAGAAATTACCTGAAGAAATTGGACGTTTAAAATGCTTGAAAGACTTAATTTTAGATGGTACAGGCATAAGTCATCTCCCACAGAGCATTTTTTAGATGGTCATTAACTAACTAATAGCCAGCAATACAAGTGCTAAAATAATGTATTATACCTCATGAGAAATTCCAGTATTTTGCTGATAATTGAACAAAGATGGGCTTCAATTGCTAGACGTCGCGGATGAAGTATCACCAACATTAATCCCTTGCTTAAACTGAAAGTAGGAGCTTGCATATTCAGCTTGATCGATTGTTTGAACTTGATGTTCCCCAAAAGGGATCCAAGACCCTAATTGGCTCATATTCTGTAACATTACATGATCCAAACATGATGCATTACCGAGCTTTATTTTTCGTTTTTCAGCTGTTCTCTTCCTTGCTCTTCCTGAGTGATCAGCATACACACATCTCCTAACTACCATTAAACAAAGAGAAGAAAAAACACGATAAAGTAGTTAGGAGATGTGTGTATGCTGATCACTCTATAGCTAAAGAAACAAGAGAAAAAGCAAGAGTAAGAGCAAGGAAGAGAACAGCTGAAAAACAAAAAATAATGCATCATGTTTGGATCATGTAATGTTACAGAATATGAGCCGATTAGGGTCTTGGATCCCTTTTGGGGAACATCAAGTTCAAACAATCGATCAAGCTGAATATGTAAGCTCCTACTTTCAGTTTAAGCAAGGGATTAATGTTGGTGATACTTCATCCGCGACGTCTAGCAATTGAAAACCCAATATCTATGTGCAGCTATTTTTCCAAACTGGGCCAGGTTGATTTAAATAGATATTGGGGCATATAGTTGGGTGTGGATCCTGTTGACTATCTTTGTCGATCACTCCATCTCTATTCACCACACAGTACACAATGGACCACATAGTGGGTCATGTGCCAACTTTTAGCCAAAGCACCTTGTCTGATCATGGAGACTTTAATTACCTAAATAAGCATCCCACCTGATCATGGAGACTTTAATTACCTAAATAAGCATCCTACTAAACATTCATTATATAATTTGAAATCCGTCCAAATATATCAACTTGTTGTAATTTATAAAGCACAACCAATAATTAGACCTCTTTTTGCATCTCATGTTATTCAATTGGTTGAAAACAATCAAATAAATGACTCCTTTCCTAGCTTTTTAATGCATCAAACCTTTGAAAAACAATTGGCCAGAAAGTGGATCTCAAAAAGTGAGCCTTGTAGATTCGTCAAAGAAACAACTTGCGTCATTCATATTTAGCCTTGGTGTAGCTTTACGGGTTTTTACCAGTCCATCCTGGTGTTGTATACACGCCATAGGATTTATTGATAATTTTTAGATTCTCGTCTAGGGAATGGATCCGCTAAGAAGAGAAAATAGAATAAAAAGAATGAGAAATGTTTGTAGCCATACATTTCAAATGAAGAAACTGAATTTCATGAGAAATACATCTTATTTTGTAAGTGCATCTGTGTGGTTATTTCTCATTCTTCTTGTAACACCCCAACCCAACAAGGGTAAAGATATCACAATACGGTTTCATATCAGAACTTTAAATACTTTACAAAAGCGGAAGCCTTTACAAAACTTACAAAAGATAATATAAATAACTTAATATTCAAAATAAATCTAAGATCCCTATTTGCAAATCTTGCTCTTGTCTCTACTCTCAACTCAGATCAGCTATCCCATAAGCTCATCTTGAATGCTTAATACCTGCCGCAGGAAAAGAAAATGCGGTTGAGCTTACAAAGCCCAGTGAACAGATATAACGAAACAAAAACTTAAACAAGACAAATAAACAAATAACGAAATCACTACGGAATGAGAATACTGAATCATTGAGGATTCTGCGGAAACGCAAATATACAGAAATCCAAACAACCACATAACAGTTAACACCTCGTAGCACATTAATGACACAAACGCAAACACATCAGAATAACCAAACACTTAACATATCAAGAATAATAGATTACATATAAACCAAACGAAAAGTCTAGGGCTAACGGAAAACTATTTCTTAGAAGATAAACATGGCATTCATACAAATCAATTAATCTACATTTAACACACTTAATTCAATATTGTAGCAGCGGAAATAGCAGTCAAATCATGGCAGTCGCACATACAGATAGAAAACACAGTAGACATACTATAACTAAATAGACCAAGACATAACATAGCCACTAACAATTGTCAGAACAGATATCATAAGCTAAACCAGTTCTCAGATCAAATCTTAACATCAGCAGAGTTTTAACATGGCAGGTCACTTATACAGACAGATAACTAACCGATAGGCAAGGTTTATAAAATTAACTGAACCATCATACATATTAACCTTCAAAACACTCAATTGTACACTAGCACATTCATCTCGCAGATCAACGTATTTACGTAACGATAAACTAACATAATATCAGATATACGAATCATGTTTAAACATATTAATCCTATCCTAGCATGGCAACTATTAATCACTTGATCATATACGTCATAAACACATTCACTAACATATCATATCAGAATACATAATATAAACACCCGAAAATACCGAATCATAACAGAATGCTTAACACAGAAGTAACAGATAAAGGTTTAGTTAACTACCACGAGCCCAGAACATATCATATCAGAAACATCATAATTATACAGAAATAATCTCAGAAATAGTTTTGTGTGAAGACGCGTATTGCACACGACATCATTCACCAGACAAATCATATCGGATAACAGATCAGATCTAGGATGCATCCATATGCCCCACAGACAGATATTGGTCATAATATAACTTGAGCTCATAACAAATAACAGATAAGGGACGTGGCAGAACATCACTCTACTGCCCTAGAGTCATATCAGAGGTGCATCACTGATACGGACATGGAACCCCCATGACTAGTGAAATATTTGGCTCAGGTATCAAACTAACTTAGGTCAAACAGATCTTCAGATATGGCACAGATCATAATCAAACACAAGGTCACAGATAACATATTAGATAGTTCATATCGTAAGGTTCATATTCAGATGTTCAGAAGTCAGAAGTTCATATCACAATCACAAATCGTACATTCATATTCAGAAGTTCATAATTAAACTTAGTGAGGCTCAACCAACATGCATATCAGAGTCTTCATAACACAAGTTCAAATCAGATATTGCATGATTCCATAAAACAGAAGTTCAGATAAACAATAGACCAAACAATCAGAGAAGGGTTCATAGCAATGGCATTGGGAACCCTAATAAGTAAAATAGGAAAGCTAATGAAAAGAGAACGTCATAAGGAACCTTTACTAAAAAGGTCAGAATATCTGTACCTTAAAGCAAATGAGAGAAAAGCAAACGAATGGGTGAATCACGAAGATGTAACGTCGCGTCTCCTTCAACGAATCTACACGGATTATGATTTATTTAATAGTTGTTAGCATCATTAAGTTATAACGGATTTATCGCGTTCACACTCTTATAGTTGTAAGCATATTCTTATTCTTAGTGACGAACGGAACGTTTTAGAGTCTTAATCATTAATTAGCCAAACTTAGGGGTTGTAAATGACAAAAGGTAAACTCAAGGGTTTAATACGACAAATATCTTAATTGAGGGCTTATATGATCGTCATTCAAAGTATATGGTTTATAAATGTTAATAACGGATTTTAGGACTCTCTTTCAAAATAGTTTACATAAGCTTTTATAACTTACATGATTAACCAAGACTCACACGTAATATTGTTCGAATGCAACCTAAATGAGACCATGCATGCAATACTTCCAATTCCTGACTTAGTTCCTTACACACAATCATAACTCACGCATGCTTACATTACGCTTAGTACTAGCTCATTTACTCTTAATCAATAGTTATTAACGACTCCAAGACTTACCATTCTCACATGAAATAACGAATTTACACACTTAGCTTTTAACCCTAATCGACTTCCTATTTATGTTCTTGGGTTTTCCCCATACTTTCAATATCATTTAATACGCATTTAATTTACATGTTACCTCTTTTAATGACTTCCACCTTGACCTAGAACGTATGAAAACTCAAACGGAATTTAACTCAACTCATGCATGTCCTTACGCAATTAACTTACACATGTCGACCCCTATATTCCAAACATGCATACATTTGACACAAACAATTACACTATAATATAAGCGTGATGTATGTATATCGACCCATATCCTTTAACGAGACCAATAATTCACATGATTTATGTTTACTTACGTTTCAATCCCCACGACACATGCATGACCTAAGACCATACGTTAACCATATACATATAATACGTCAACTTGTATACACATGTATGTTTATGATTTTATGTGACCATTCCCAAGTTACTAGCTAACCGATGCAAACACATATCGACACACACACACATATACATAGTTTCGGAAAAGACATGAACACCTAATATGTACACACGACAAACTCGCATGCTCCACAACTCACGCATGTTTCATGGTTTATTATTCATAAGGTTCGGTTATGCATGTTTCGACTCACATCAACTTAGGGTTTACGTTTTTCATGTTCTTTTACTCGTCTAATACACGTTCACAAACCCTACACATGGTTCGGTTAATACTTAGGGTTCGGCTATTATACCTTACGCAACCCTAGCTCATTTACGTATCTTACTTAATCACGTTTGCATGTTTTTACCTTGGCCGAATTAATTACATGTGGTTCGGTTTACTTATGCTCGATATACCTATGATCCGATTCAAACAATATGTATTACATACATGTTCTCTTAATATTACAAGGTTCAACTCATATGGTTTGTGTTTGTTTGGTTTCGTACGGCTCGGCCACAAAGAAAAGAAACACCACTCGACTAAACAAACATGATACAATACATTATACGTTAGGTGTTATCAAAATAAGACGAGAAGATCATTGTTATACCTTAGCTTGTTGGAACAAAAGTCTCGACGCCAATGGTTTAGGGGTCTCGGCCGAATGGAAGAAAAAGAAAGACAGAGGCAAAAACTAGGGTTTCAAGTTTTGAGTCCTTGTGTTTGTATATATAGTTGTACAATTAAGTTGGGGATTTAGATAAGGTGGGTTTCGGCTTGGGTACAACCGAACAAACAAACCCACGCCCTTCTTGGGCTTTCGGCGTCTTGATCCAACCGAACACAAACGAAGCCCATCTTGGGCTCACCAAGAAACGAAACATGGCCCAAACGATTTAGCGAGACGTTCAACTTTCGTCGTACGGTGTCGATCACGTACACATATTAATCAAGTTTTTTTTTTAATTATTCGTAAGTTAGGTATTAAATTCGTTAAATGATTATAAATGTCTTTTACGTATTTTATAAATTTCGATTTAAAGGGTATTTTAGTCTTTTGACATGTTTTATATTTTTAGGGTTTTACACTTCTCATTCTACATTTATTTTTCATTGGATCCATACTCTTCTCGTCTAATCTCTAATTCAAATAATATGCTCTTTATTGTTCAAAACAATTGATTTTCTCAAGGTCAAGTAGCTACTTTTTGTACTTATTATTGATGGGATATGCGGGCGATGGTCGAACAATACCCCCTAATGTGAAGTCATGAAAACATCCACATATTGACGTGAAGTTAAGCATAATAATTAGAGTAAGGAGTAAAATTTACTTGTTGTTATGGTAAACCTGTAATTAGGATAAACCTACAATTCAAAACTAATGTGGGACGACAGCCTTTTTATAGATTCATTGTGATCTTATTAGTAGTTAGGAACTTACGATAAACCTGTTAAAGAGGAGATGTATGAAACCAACTCAATACATCGCAGCCATTGCTATAGAAAATTGCTATGTTGTCATTTGTGATACGCAAAGCTCAAAACAGGACATGCATCAAATAAACAGCGAATTGATGTTGTTCAATGGTCATGATGGTTTACTGTGATCTCCAGATTTTGTAAAATGGTGTTGGCATTTTGATACGGTTTAAGGTTTATCAAGCAACAAGTTATTTTACAAATGTGTGCAAAAGTTATCATGTCAAACTTACTAATGAACATGCATTTCATTTCAGAACCATGAAGGAGTGAAGGTACATGCTGTAGAGGATAGAGGCACTTGCTCAAGAGGAAAGAGGCACATGTCATCTCTGAAATTTTCAGTTTCAATTGTATTTGACTATGAGTATGAAGAAAACACAAATGTCTTTTGGTTCTGCATGTCTTTGACTCGTTTTGTATCTATTTACATTGGGAGAATTGCATATTTTAGTAATATATTCGGTTAAAATGTTTGTAATTCTTATTGTTCTTGATATATGCCCATTCTTAATTTTTATTGTTTCGTTCGTTAACTAGTCATTTATTTTTTTTTCCCAATACGGCATTGCCATTTAGTTTCTTGTTTGGAAGATATTGAAGTTTTAGATGTACACATAAGTTGTCTGTTGAGCTGCTGCCTTTGGTTTGTGAGCTGAAATCTCAGATTTCAGAATGCATCTGAAGTCTAAATAGTTACTACCTCTCAGTTTTGCTTTCTTTTTGCTAATAGCTACCTTTTCTTAAATTGTAAATATAGTCATTTGTCATTGTAAAACCCGAGAGGTGTTTGGTTTGTGCAATTATAGTGGAATAGGAATTAGAATGCAATTCCATAAGGTTCACGGTTAGCAAGAAAGATATGAATCCTTGCTTATGCATAATGAATTGCAGTTATCTTGTGGATATGTTGTAGCGGTGTAAAAATCTGACATGAGTGATCATATCATTTCCTGGTTTTATAGCTGAAGGAATTGGGCAATGGTGAGATCTACAAGCTTTTTATGCAATATTCTGTATCTTACTGTATCTATATGTTGAATACACTATGATTTTAAGTTTTTAGATAGCCGCAGAATCAGTTCGGGTCCTTTGACTTTGACTTTAATCATCTTTGACTTTGACCATTTTGTTACTGGGAGCAATTAATCATTGCCAATGATTCACCAAAACCATATGCAGCGGCTTTGGTGCTGAGAGCCTGTGAGCGAATGGTCACTAGCAAATCAAAACTAAAGTAGGAACCACAAACAACCTAAACCCGCTTATGCTAAAAGTCTGAAGTAAAAGCATACCCATAGCTGCCCCTAAATACATACCGGGCATGGTTATAAAAAACAGATCTTGATCGGTCAAGTGATGGGACCTACTGAGCTAAAACAGTACGAATCGGTGGGAAATAAACCCATCTGTTTCGAGATTTAAGCTGCTATTTAGTTTTATACAATCATATTCCTGAATTCTTGCAGTGTTCTCCCAGCTCATATTACAGTTTCTTGTTTACATGCAAGTGGTCATAATGAGGTCAGTTTTACTAGTCTACATCTTACTTTTATATGGGTTTATTATTAACCCAATTCCCATTTCACAGCTTAGTGGTTCTTGGATGGATATTATGGGGCATATTTTTCGCACTCCACAAGTACGTAACGTTTTTTCCTATATTTGTAAAGGTTCATCCACTGGTTAGATGCTAGCTGATAAGAGTAATGGGTCAAAACAGTTCTGGGTGGAAACTTGCATCTCTAAGACGGGTTGGGTTGACACACTATGTGGCATTCTTTTTGTCCATTTCTAAAAAGAATAATCACTGGGTTAGTTATTCTACAAAACAAAAATTGTGAAGTTTTGGGGGGAAAAAAAGAAGTGAAAAACTTCTGTGCATTAAGATTTGACTTTGGTGACTTGTGACTTGTTTGACCCATTTGACCGTTTAGTACTTTTTTTTCATTTGACCCATTGGAGATATAAACACAACCTGATCATAACAAGGGTCAAATTGTCAAAATTACTTACTATGGTCACTACTTATTCATGTAGCATTATGGGAAACATGTGTGTAGCAATAAACGAGTGGGTTGAATACCCGATGGTTCATACAGCTTTAGATGATATTCTTCCATGTGTTGGCAATGCATCTGCCCAAGAGAACTTACCTGGAGCAAAGACGTGACAGTTCAATTGGTCGGAATGGTATATAATATCATCAATAATGTCTGCAACCTCAATCCACAACCATTTCCATTTCCATGTAATTTTAGGTACAATTTATCCGGTCCGCTGATTTACACCCTCTGTAACAAATATGCCAACAAAACAAAACAAATATGCCAAGTTGGTTTACACATTGCTTAGATTTGATTGTAAGTTTAGGTCCTTTATAGTAGATGACAATGTCTTAAGTAGTTTCACATAAATATTGCAGCTTTGTGTATGTAATTATCACTTGTCAGTTTTGCTTTTTTATTTATGTTCTTGCGAGTATGAATTGTGGTTTCCAATGTAATTAGGTTCATAGATTGCATGCGTATGCTTTGCAATCATGGCTAAGAGCATTTGCAACCATAACTTGAGTTATGGTTTAACCTCCTGCCACGTTTGCGTCAAATATGCTTTAACATTTCACTTTAACTCACAAAAAACACCCGAAATCATAACATTCCTAAGGTTAAACCTTAACTCACCAACAATTTACAAAAACAACCCCTCATTTAGGGGCAGGAAAAAAAAACAAAAAAAACTCACGTTACCAAGTTAACGTGCAAGCTTTAACACCGAAATAACACCGACGTTGCAATGGTTGACATGAGTTAACACCGGATAACATGCAATTAACTTGGGGGTGGGGGCGTTATGGTTGCGCATGCTCTAACATCCATGTTGCTTTCATCATAATTAGCTTTAGGGACAAGTTATCCACACTCTCCCCTAGAGAGGGTATCCAATGATTGGGTGCATCGCGGGTTTGTACGATGTGCATCGCGGGTTATACGGTTTGACCAAAACCATATGATGTGACAACATAGTGAGGGTACCTATATCACATCCCTTAGCTTTAATATATAATGTTAGGTGTCAATTCTTTTTGGGTCCTCCTATATGCACCAATAAATTAAAAATAGGACAACACATTCCCACCCCCTACTTCTTATATTTCCACCCCCTTTACTTTTTTGCATTTTTTTTATTTTTTTATTTTTATAATTTTGTTTATATCAAAAAACTATAAACCTGAAAATGCGGAACAAGAAATATAAAGTTTAATAAGTCAAACGCTTAAAACTGTCATAAATACGAAACAGAAAGTAACAAAAAACTGTGTTGTACTGAAACAAATGACGGACAAAGGGAATAAAAAGTACAAACTATCCCTAATAAGGAGGGGTGAATAGTACATCCAATTCTAACCCTCCCTATTTCTTATATCCCAACCCTCCCTAGTCTTAGAGTGTACCATTTTTGTACCTTTTTTTTTTTTTTTTTTTTTTTTTTTTTGTGTAATGTTTTTTTTTTTTTTTTTGTTTATATGTATTCGTCTATTGTGTATTTTTTTTAATTAAACAACAACAACAATAGCACGTTAAACATTAACACAGGTTCAAAATCACGATCAATTCCTTTTTCAAATCCTGATGCAGCTGCACGAGTCAGTGATTGTAAAACTTCATTTTCTAGATCTTGATTCACGTAGAAATTCGAACATTGGCTCGAGGCATTTTCTCTACCCCTTCTTACCCTGAAAAAACAGGGTCACCTTACGTCCTTGAACCAATAACCATCTTTCGGCTAACCTAGCGTTGCATGTTAGAACTCATTAAAGCCCGATTCGCATCATTATGCTCGATAAAAGGAATGAGGGAAGCCCCAATAGAAAAATATTGGAAGGAAAAAATACTTCGAAGATGAACCTGTTCCCATGCAATAGTCAGGAATTCTTGACGATATCGAGCTGGAACAACCTGTTCTTCCTAAATACCCTGATTCAAGGCCAAAGAATTTCCTGCCGCTACCATATAATATTCATCTTTACCCGGTGATAAATAAAGCATCCGTGTCCCTTTTGATCTCTCGGAAATTTTATAAAACGGACTTTCTAAAGACCCCCAACGACCAATCTTCAACCTCTTCAAACAGGGCTTATTGCTATTGATTCAATGATTCCCAACTACAACAACAACAACAACTGGGATGCCATTTCTTGTGTAATTTGTCTTTGTTTGGTTCCTTTAATATATGTTGCCTTTCTAAAGATTAAAAAAAAAAAAAAAAAAAAAAAAAAAAAAAAAAGCCACAACAACAACTGTTATTATTTTTCAATTAAACAACATTAACACTTTGTGTTTATATGTATTCGTATAATGTGTGTGTTTTTTTAATTAAACAACAATAACAATAACACGTTAAACATTAACACATTAAACAATTACAACAGCTGTTATTATTATTCAATTAAACAACAACATTAACACATTATTTAAAAACAACAACACCTACTACATACGAAGATTATTTATGTCATCTATAAGTTCATGGAGCATTGCACCCGACCGACATGCGTGATCCTCAGGACTCCTTGCCAATTCCAATGATGCCTCCAGCGTCTTTATTCTTGTCATCAACATCTTGTTTTGAGACAATAACATCTTGTTTCTTGTTTCAAGCTGATCAATCTTATTATTTTTAGCAACGCAGTTTGAGCACTGCGTTGAAGAAGAGGCTTGACTAAAGTACTTGTTTTGAAAAGCAGCCTTCCACATAAAGTGTCCACACCCATAGTCATATGTTCCTGCCTGTTACATGTTAAGAAAATTATTATGAATGTATTCTTAACAAACAAATTATTTACATATTTACAATATTAAGTAAACGTATAATTATTTACCACTGAATAAGGACATGCATAATACGGTTGCCCATTATTAGCTTCTGTACAGGATGTCCTTTCTATATTAATACTCTCCGACACCGACACAAGAAAGAATTTTTTTGTTCCACCTGGCTAAAGAATTTGCATAATAATTTACAACATAAATCAGTAATGTTATTATTAATTTAAATTAACTTTAAGTTATTTACTATGTTTTGTCGGTGTCATAATACAAACAGTTATTTACAACATAAATCAGTAATCATTCACTATGTTTTGTCGGTATAATTATTTACAACATAAATCAGTAACTTATTTACTATGTTTGTCTTTCTCTAATCTCAGTATACATCAATAGTCGATCAGAATATAAAGCTGTCCATTCGGCTGCATTGTCAAGTCTGCACGCCCCTAATTGTGGGTGAGTATCCGAAAGTGGTGAATTTCCATCTATCGTCAGATAAATGAAGTGAGCACAAGCGTCTTCCCCCACACGGGCAATCACAAGGGGGTCAATTCCTTGTGATAAATTTGGACCGGAAAAGAGTGGAAAACACGTATAACTTTGTCGTTCGAATATGAATACAACAGGCCTGTTAATCAGTGAAGCAATAACCAACCCCATGTTTGGCATAGTTATCCACCTATCTTGCGGTGCAAATCCACCAATAGTATACAGATCTGTATACAAATTTGAAAAAAAAAAAAAAAAAAAAAAAAAAAAAGGTCTTGGAATCTTGAAACTTATACGATTGATGGTTGTGGTTTTTTTCAAGATCTGTATACAATTGGTGGTTGTGGTTGTTATATGGTTATGGTTGTTTTACCAATGGTTTTTTTTTCAAGATCTTGAAAAAAAAGAAAATAAAACAAAACCACCAATATTATACAGATCTATATACAGATCTTCCGGGAAAAAAAAGTCTTGAAATCTTGAAACTTATACGATTGATGGTTATGATTTTTTTTAAGATCTGTATACGATTGGTGGGTATGATTGTTATATGGTTATGGTTGTTTTAAGATCTGTATACAGATCTGTGGTGATGTTTAGATCTGTTATGTTTGTCTCGGTGATGGTAATGGTTGCTTATCTGAAACTGCTTATGAAATAAGCACTTGATAATGCTTGCTTATCTAAAACTACTTATTTTTTAACATGGTTTTAAAAAACCGAGATACGGCGATGATGATTTAAAAAAAATAATAATTAAAAAAAAAAAAAAAAACACACTTTTGTTGATTTGGCATGGTATAACCGAATGGACGGTAAAGTGAGTTTTTTCTACTTCGCAACCTTCAAATTTGCAGCCAAAATGATAAAACGATAATAATCTGAGCCTATTAAAAATCTCGATATGTCTTTTTATCGTTTTTTATAAATTTTGCATGCGATATTGAAAAAGTGTTTTATTACCTCTTTGGTGTAAAATGGTGAACTCGACATTTTTCGAAGCCAAATTTATTACCCCTTGTTTGCTTCTTTGTGGTGTGTGACTAAGAGTTATTACCTCTTGTTGCTTCTTGGTGGTCTGTGACTACGACTTGTTTTTTTGTGGTATATGACTAAAACTTGTGAATGTGAATGTGAATTGTGAATGTGAACGTGATATGGTTTATAATGAAGCAAAACCTGCAAATTGAGAATCTTTACTATTGTGAATTGCTTCCTGCAAATTGAGAATCTTTACTATTGTGAATGTGAACTTTGTACAATGGAATTGTTGAAAACGAGTGAGAAATTGTTCGATGAAAAATACTTTTTAGATAAGGCGATGATGATAACCGAAACCGAATGGACGGTAAAGTGAGATTTTATCACTTTCCAACTTTTAAATCTGAGCCTATTAAAAATCTCAATAATTTTTTGTAATTTTTGACTACGTTTTTTTTAACACAACGCAAAAAATAAAACATGAAGAAGACAAAATATATAGTCTTAGTAAACAAAGACTCAAAGTTATAAAAAAATTTAATATTGTGACAATATTTAGTAACGTCAAAGGTTAAACGATGATTAAAAATGTAGTCCCAAATCTGAGCCTACTAAATTCTTTACAAAGACTCAAAGTCTAAATTTGGTCCCAAAAATGAGATTAAAAAAAAAAAAAAAAAAAAAAAAAAAAAAAAAAAAAAGATGAGGTTTTAGTACATACACGGAAAAAAAATGTACTATCCCCTCCCTACTAATAGGGAGGTTTGTACTACCCTAGTAGTAGAGAGGGTGGGAATAGTACATCCCTTACTAATAGCCTTACATCGTAAATTGTGATACTGTACTCGTATTTTGTAAGATTAATTATTTCAGAATTAAGTGGACCAAACTTAGTACTACGTAGTTTGTAACTTTTCTGTATTACGTAAATATCTTTTTGAACAAAGTATTATGTAAATTTAGATACTCGTATTTTACCTTTATGTTTTATTGTTAGTTTACTTTTACATATCACAAAGTTTTTATAACGTTTTAACTTTTGCGATTTTGAGTTTAAAAAGAAAAAATTAAACTAACATATCAAATAATTTAAAACCAAAAGTCGTATAATAATTTTTTAAATTGATAAATTCAATCAATTTCAAAAGAATATTTTATTATAAAACTAGTTTTCTAAACACACTATTATTTTTGGCTTCATTCTACGAACAATTTTGTGAATTATTTTACTCGTGTGTATTTTTATTGTTGTCATCCGGTTGGGAAAATGAAGAAATGGATGGTATGTTTATTTTTGTTAACTAGCCGCGTATTCGCGTGTTGCGGCGTCGACGTAATTAAATACTAGCTGAAGACACGCGTTATACGATAGAATGTTCCACGATGACATTTTATATCGATTTCGTAGTCTCAGATTTCACCAAAATAACACATTATCAATACAAATGATTCTACAAAGAAAATCAAAACATCTATTGATTAACGTATTTGTAAAAATAATAAATAAATAAATAATAAACCCTCTTACTGAACGAAATAAATATAACGCTAAGCTTCTACACTCCATTATCTATGCATTTAACTATTCACCTCCAAAACACCTCTATCAAAGGGTGATCATACAACACGTTGCACGCTTGCACCTACTTGATTAAACCCAACAAGTGACGTAAGTCAGATACTTCTAAAGTTTGGGGTGACTTGAAATAAGACAGAAAAGCATGCTTGGGTTAGTCGGAAGGATTCGATTACATGCTCTGAGATCATGCCTATGTGCGGTTGTTTAAACGATAAAAATCACGGTCATCTCGAGTGAAAGCTGAAAAAATAAAATGAGATAAAAAAAATTAAAAAGGTAACTTTTTATTATACAATAACTATTTTTTTTTAAAGAAAAAAGAATGTTATATCTAATAAGTAAGTTTACTTATACGCTTAATGATTTAATTGGATGGTTTGGAAAATAAATGTAGAGAGAGAAGATGTATAATACATGTGTTAGATGATAAGTGGATTAGGCAAGTTTTTAGTCATGCATTTTAAATCTAAATAGCATAACTGTTTTTTAAATACACTATAAAATGAAAAATAAGTTTTGTAAAGACCATAAGTTTGTCAAAACCTCTGATCTCTGAACTCTAATATGTTTTGCTCACACTCATGTGCGCTTACTTGTCTTTTTATCATGAGATAAATAGATTTTAATAAGTAAATGTTTTTTTTATCGTTCGTTGCAGTGACACATATAACATATATATTTTCATGTAACATTGTATTATAAAGACATTAAAAGATATGTTTTTGATGTAACTTCAAGAAGCAAGATAATGCAACAATTAATACATACATATGTTATTATAATTTTGCGTTTTCTTTCAGTTAAGTTAGTCAAATATAATATATACTTTGCATTTTTTGAATCATATGCGTGAACAAAACTTTAAAATTAGTATAATTTCATAAGTATAAAAAGAATATAATTGTATAAGGTTTAAAAAGAGAAGAGTTTGAAAAGATTAATAATAATGATTATAAAAATAATAAAAAATAAATAAAAGAAAGACAATGATTAGTTTAATCATTTATGCATTTAGTGAATTAAAAGTAAAAGTAAAATGACTGATGTAATTAAGTTGATATCATATATTTTTTTTTTTGAACGGCAATAATTGTATTAAAGTAAATAACAACTAGCAAGAAGCTAGAAAGTACATCGATAAAAACATGACCACGACCCTATCAATACAACGACACTACAATAACCCGTACACAAACATGAAGCTCAAAACACGACCATCATCACTCCTTAAGTCACGACCACCACCAGAACATTACCTATTACCTGCACCACAAACAACGACTCGTCCGTTACCACGATCCTATCCATGAAACATTACCACGATCCATTACTACGATCACCGTTACCACGATCCTACCCATGAAACGTTACCCCGATCCATTACGATCCATTACCACGTTCACCATTACCACGATCCTACCCATGTAACATTTCCACGATCCATTACCACGATCACCGTTTCCACGATCCTACCCATGAAACATTACCAGTTTACCACGATCCATTACGATCCATTACCACGATCACTACCATCCCAACCTCCATCGTAACCTGAAACATGAACCTAAACCATGATATCACAAAACAACGACCTCCATCAACGACCTCATGAACAACACGACATCATCAGCACCACGACTCACCCATCGCAACACCAGCACAACGATCTGCCCCAGTATGCGTCAATAACAATAACTTCTGTTTCAAGAACGCAAGTGGACGACTACTTGAAACAACCACACCAATCATCGCACCACTCTCTTTAAAAAAAAAAAAAAAAAAAAAAAAAAAAAAAAAAAACAACCTTAATCTTCCCACCAACATCAATCGACACAATGTACCTCGTCCTACCAACATGATGCACCTCCAATATACTTATCTCCGACCCACTCTCTTCCCCAACTTTCAAAACCGTTTTCTTCTCCAACAAAGGCGACTCATCCCCATTCGCTACTTCCCAAACCTTATCCACAAAAACCACCCCATCCGCATGTCCCGTCACCACAACATTCTCATTCCTAAAAACCGACCAGTCATCGTATTAAACTGCAGTACTGCACCATAACATCACCATACCTCGAAAAAACATAAACATTACCATGATCGTCACCAACACCAACATACTTACTCAACCCTTCCACATCCTTAAACGGCAAAACATTCAAAGACGTCGCCACCTCGATCTCACCATCACCATCTCCACGACCTCACCACCCAAAAAACAATCAATCTGAACCATCGACCATACCGAATCAGAAACAACCCAAAAAACTACAACGATCCAAGAGAATGATACGAAAAAACGCGAAAAGAACGAATCTATATAACTTATTCAATTGAAAACTGGAAAGGAGGAAAGATATTTACAAAGAAGAGGGATAGAGAGGATCTCTCCAGACCGCCGGCCTATGCCGACGGCCGGAGAGACGATGGTGGCGGCGGCGGATTTAGGGTTAGGTTAAACTGTGGAGTACATCCATTACTACGATCACCGTTACCACGATCCTACCCATGAAACGTTACCCCGATCCATTACCACGTTCACTTATTTTTCAAAGTTGATATCATATAACGTCTAATCTTTGGTCATGAATACTTGATCCATGTTTTCTTTACAACTGTGTCTTAGGCTGCCCCCAGTAAGGCAAGCCAATCTTCCTCATTTTCTCTGTCACGTCAGCTTTCTCTCTCAAGCGACCTTCAGGCGATTAGGTGCCCCAGTAAGGCGACATACACTACAAAAAACATACCCCACAAATATACCTTTTATAATTATTCAATACACACACAAAACAATTTGTATTCGATCGCAGGCACGACCGAATGGAGAGTGAATTCGGGCGATCGACTCCACCCACATCAACGGGATCGACCAAGGATCGATCGAGTTTGTCGATCTCGATCCTCTACTGCATTCAGCCTTAAAATGGTTTTGACAATATGCTTTTCAAATAAAAAGGTACTATAAAAGGATGTGATGTTATACTTTAAATACTTTCTTAGACTTTTGATGGAACACCCTTTGAAAAGACACGACTAAAAACGTAATTTTTTTTTTTTTTTTTTTTTTTTTTTGCAAAAGTACACCTGAAAACTGACCCACCGTCACTCTTTTACATTCTGACAAAAATCTATAAACATCTTGCCCTTGAGACTATTTTAAAATGAAACTAGACTCAATTACCTTCGAAATGACGGGTATCACGACCCGTGACGACTTACGGTTAAAACGATACAATTTTTCGAAAAGTGACAAAATCTGTCGGTTCCATACCGAAATTTGGTTCCAGATTCCACTTCCAAACCGAAATTTGGAGTTTTGGTTCCAAATTTCAGTCCCAAACCGAAATTTGGTTCCAAATTACACTTCCAAACCGAAAGTTCATTTTGCACACCAAACACCCATTTTCTACATACCTCTTTTGTACACTTTTGACCCATTTTGACCCGTACACTCTTATACCCAGAAATTTCTACATTACTGATAACGCTACACGCGTCGTTCGGGGTCAAAGGAACTTCCTTTTCGTCGAGCAAGTTTTTCAACACCCTAGGCAGTGAACCTAATCGTTGTAGTGTAGTATTAGGGGTAAGCCACGGGTATTGATATCGTTCTCTAGGGGAATAGTGTCGTTAGGTTGAAGTATATGTCGATTTAAGTGTAAAGATGAGGGATGATTATTTTTGTATTTTTATATTTTATGAATCTCGGTTTTGGAGGGGAGGGTGGAATTAGTTGCTAGTCAACTATACCAAAAGGTACTAATTAAATTAGGGGTCTACCAGTAACGTGAAGCGTATCTACTTATGATGTATTACTCCTTGCTAGCTATCCAATTCTACCTACTGAATTGTCACGTCCTATTGATGGTTGAATTGCCACGTCCTTATTATTAACGCGTTGTGTGTCTAAAGTCGTAGGGTATGCATTAATCCCTAACTCTTTGAACTTACCAAAGGGTCTCATCTACAAAACCCACTGGGGATAATAAACTCTTACTCTAAGGCACTCTTTGGATGGTTTAGCCTACAACTACTCAAGTAATCATATTCTAAGGTTCACAAAGATGAATCAAGCATTAAGTACACAACGAATGACCTATCGCATTACTAGATCATTAACAATTAAGATAAGAGACAACCAATCAAACAAGAGACAGTAGGATGCAAGAATTATAAACTAAACCAATTAGACTCATTGAAATTGTCACACCCTAATGATGAAGATAGACACAAGCATCACTAAGAAATCAATAAGATCTAATTAATTATATACAAGTTTCATACAATCATAAGCAAACACTAGGTGAATTAGCCAAGCATAATTAATGAAGAGCAAGCAACAATTGTGATAATTGAAGACATACCATAGGTTTGGATTAACAAATAAATCATTACACGATGTTTATGGAGTGTTTGAAACCCTTTAAGTTGCTGGAAAAACACCTACCTAAACCCTGGAATCGGACTTAGGGTTTAGGGCTTACAAAAAGTGAAGTTATAATGTTCTATTTATAGGCAGATTTTCTGTCGGCAAAGGGTGACGGCGTCACTCCTAAAGACTGACGGCGTCATGACCCTTTTTTCACCAAATTGTGAATTTTCTCGTTCCGGTCGCGTGGGCTTTTGAATCACCTAAATCCGAGTTCGTATGCAAAAGTTATGGCCAAAACAATATCAACTACTTCGCGCGCATGTTGTGACTTGATCAGCTTGTGACGGCGTCACCTTATGGTTGTGACACCGTCGCCTTCAGTCTCTGACGTCGTCCCTTTTAAATAGGCAATTTGGCTACTGAGCCGTCACAAAGTTCTCTGACGGCGTCGCAGTTAAGCAGTGACGCCTTCCCCTTGTATTTTCAGCAGCTTTGAGTATCTCGATTCTGACTTTGGCCATTTTCTTCGTATATTCGCGCCTTTTCGTCCAAATAAGTGCCATTCCAGTATTTTACCTTCAAGAGACCTAAAAAGTGAAAAGGAAGGCTATTAAGCAATAACGGATACAAAAGTGATCAAATAAGGGCTAAAACGACCCCTCAAAATGGTACCTTTTAAAACCTTATCAAATATCCCTACACTTGGTATTTGCTTGTCCTCAAGCAAATGTGCTTTTAGCCAATTAATTTATAAGTTAGGGGTCATGAAGCATTGGTTTAAACGGTCCACAACACATATAAGCCCCGCAAAAGTCATAACAAGCACGGAAATTACATACTAGCACCTCACAAGGGGTGTTTGGATACTCACATCTCTCTCGGGTGTATATGAAATATAACAAATTGGAAATGGAAGATAAACACTCATTAACCGGTCCTAGTACATAGATTACCATAGGCTTGAGAATAGATCAAACCTCCATCGCTTTGGCGTAAGCACCTAGGAAAGACTATCAAAGAGGTCTTTAAAGGTTTGTAACGTTAGGCTTACGGTAGGGAAACAAGGGTTTGATGGGATAGGCTTTTTAGTGGTGGCAAGTCAAAAATCTCTATGTTACAAGCATACGAAGAATGGCGTTGCTAAGTCAAGACTCGACACTCTAAACTCTAGCTGACTGAAATAAACAAACATTAATTTAAAGGATAGATGTAGAATAGTAGCCCGTTTTTTTTTTTTTTTTTTTTTTTTTTTTTTTTTTTTTTTTTGACACTCTATTTTTTTTCTTTTTCTCTTTTTCTATTTTTTTTTTCAATTTTTTTTTTTTCTTTCTCATACACTTTTACTCTACCATCCTCTACGGTAACATCAAAATGATAGGGATTTATAGGCACATCTTTACACTTGAGTTTTTATTACTCTAACACTAATTTGACCCGAATTGAAAAGATCAAAACACTTGGGGTACATTATTACGTAAACAAAAGGAATTTGAATTTAACGTTCCCTTCCCGTCATTTCATAAACTTTAACTTTTCCCATGAATCCCAATCGTCCCAAAACTGTATACAAAGGATATGACTCGACTTAGCAACTCATGCAAGCAACCAGATAATTGAACTAAGGGTTTAGGGTGATAACAATAATTTGCACTAAAAGTGAGTGCATAAAGGGTAGGCTAAGGCGATTTGGGTGTATATTTGGGGGTGGGGTGTAAACAATGCTCTTCATTGATATTCCGGAAAAACCGAAACATCACGAGAACCGCGAAAAGGATATGCTCTGAGGGGTTAACTAGGGGTATCGTGCACTAAAGATGAGTACAACGCAAAGGGTGTGGGGGAATTACTCAACCGATGTGGAAGAAGTAATTATATTACGGGTATCAAACAAGGGTTATCCTAATGCCTCTTATCATTTAGTTATTCCTAACTACACAAGTGTAGTCTCACTTGCGATCTCGGAATGCATCACAAAACAAGTTCTAGAATCTAATATACTACCGGTTCACACTCTAAGCATTGAAGATGAATGCTTTTAATTCCTACTAATCTAAGGGAGATCCTCACATTTTGGGTGGAATTTGGGTGGTAAAGGGTTTTTTGTGCTATTCATGCAACTTCCTATCCGTGAGACGCTTTTGTTAAGACTAATGGCCCACTCCTATATGTCATGAAAAATTTTAAATTTGGTGCCAAAATTACCCTAACCGACATTTTCTCATGGTTTATTACACAATCACAATTGGACAAAGCAAATAATCAAGGATAAGCATAGTTTCAAAGTTCCCGTTTTATTTTCCCTCCCTACACTTAAACTGAACATTGTCCCCAATGTTCCCCGAAAGTATCAAAGTTATGATAAAATAAGGTAATCAAAAACGAAAGAAACTAGTACTCCCCTGATTAGCTCGGTAGGATCCGTGTGTGAAGTAGTGGTTAAATCCTTTCCAAGAAGAATTTATGCGTGAAAATCTCCTTCCAATCTTATGTAACTTCTTCTTGATAAATTAAACCTGCACACTTGAAGAAAACAAACGAAACCTTCGCGTAAAATCGGCGGTAATAATATATATAAGACTCGATTTAAACTAGGATATAATGCTTGTAGAATGGATGTTTACAGAATTTCTAAGAAAATTAAGACCTGGAAAATTCCAAAAATTTATAAGTAGCTCGGAAAACGAGAAAAAGTGATCTGATGTTTTTACTCCTTCCTGACGCCATCAGGTTGCAATCCTGATGCCGTCAGGTTATCCTGACAAAAACTGGTCTGCGATTTTCTGGAAAAAATTCTGGAAAATTTACATCTTTAGAATCTGGAAAAAAATTCTGCAAAAACATCCATTATGACTCGATACAAGCATTTGACTCGAACAAACAAACATATATATCTTTTAATGAATTGTTATTCTCATGTTTACGTTTCTTTTAAAAACGTGTGTAATCCTCCCTACACTTATCCTTTATGTAAAATACCTTTATATGCAATTAAGACGAGGTTAAAAACAAAATAAAGCATTTTTACAAATTTAAACATGAGAATAAACAATTAATAAAAGATATATGACACTAACAAGCAAACAATTAAGCATGGGTTGCCTCCCACGAAGCGCTTTTCTTTATTTATGAGTCTTGTAGCTAGACTCGAAGTCGTGCCCCTACGTGACTTCATTCTCGTTCTTCTTTTCTTCCACTAGGTCTTCATCATAAGGTTGTAGATGTTGTATGCTCACCGTGAATTCTCTTTCAACATCGTCTATTATGATAACGGTTTTATTTTTTTGATTTGTTTCTTTCACCGTATAAGGTCCAAACCATCTTGGCTTATTCCTTCCCCATAATGCTTTTATTCTTGATTTATACAAAAGCACCTTTTCTCCATTCAAAAATTCCTTAGGGTTCTTTTGATTTTGTGGTATTGTGGTATAGTTATTTCCTAACTTTTTATCACGTTTCCACAATGTGGCATTTAACCCTTGAACCATGAATTCTCTAAGCCCTTTTTCCCAATCGTTCATTTTCTTCCTAACCACATTGTTAGGGACTTGTAGATTCTCATCCGTAATCTTCTCCATGATCTTAAGAGGATATCTCGGAACAATAGGTATCCTAACTTGTCCTTTTCCACTTTTGAGTATCATAATCCCTTCACCGCATTTGATGGTTGCCTTAGCGGTGGTCAGGAAAGGTGTTCCCAGGATTAATGGCAGGTTTTTATCTTCCTCAATGTCTACAACTGCGAAGTCCACCGGATAGACAATATTGGCAACCACAACTAAGACATCCTTCGTTATTCCTATGGGATAAACATATGAATGATTTGCTAAGGAAAGTCTAAGATTGGTCTTGGTTGGTTCCTCCTTAGTCAACTTATTATAGACTGACAGCGGCATTATGTTTACATCGGATCCCTGGTCGGCCAAGGCATTTAGGTTCTCTAAGTCACCTATGCTACATGGAATTACAAAGTTCCCAGAGATCTCTTGCTTCTTAGTTACTGGCTTTCTCAGAATCGACTCGTACATAGGTCCAATAGGCATGGTGTCATACTTTTCCTCTCCTATTTCACCTAAGAGGGCTTTCCTAAGAACATCATTGCACCTAAAGTTTTTCACTTGGTTAACGATTGTTTTCTTATTGATCTCATGCTTAAGGTAATGCTTGATGAATTTGGGTTCATCATCAGTCCGAGTCTCATTCTTATCCTTACTATCCTTGTTGCTCTCAGGCTCCTTCTTCTCAACTGCTCCATCCTCATCGGAAGTAATGGAAATGGCGTTAACAGACAAAGTGGGGGTGGCATGCTTATTTTTCCTCACTAGCACCTTCTCGGGAATCTTCCTCTTAGTGTACTCTTTCACTAAGTCCATCATCTCCGCTATTTTTTTCTGTGTTTCATCCCTTTGCCCATTGAAGGCTTTTAAGAGGGTGTCGATCTTGGTTGTCATCTCGCTTTGTCGTTTCTTGAAATTGGCTTCAAGTTGCGTCAATCGAGCTTCTTGAGATGACATGAATTTGGACACCATTCCCTCAAGACTAGTGGAAGTTTCGGTGTTTGGAGGGTTGTTGTAGGATTTTCCTAAGTTATTTGGCTCGAGCTTAGGAGTCTCGTAGGAGCTCATTAGGAATTTGGCTTGATCTTCAAGTACGAGCATCCTACGATTGGAAGGTTGTGAGCCAATGGGAGGCAAAGAGACTGCCTTATTAGTTTTGGACAACTCACGGGGGTCATTCCAACATTCGTTTTCATAAAGGGCAAGGTCATCTATTGTACCCCATGATTCTTCCACGGTGAGTTTACTAAGTTTACCACCTGCCGCTTGGTCGATGGATTTCTTAGTTGAGAAGTTGACACGATCGTAAAAGATTTGGACTAGAAGCCAAAGATCGATGCCGTGATGAGGGACTTTGTGGAGCAAGTCCTTAAATCGAGTCCACGCCTCGTACAGAGTTTCACCTTGACATTGTTGGAACATCAAGATGTCATTCCTAAGTTTGGCAGTTCTCTCCGGTGGGAAAAATTGGGCGAGGAAACGAGTGGTGAGATCATCCCAGCTTGAGATGGACCCGGCGGGAAGTCGGTCAAGCCAATTACTAGCTTGGTCCCGTAGAGAGAATTGGAAGAGACGCAGGCGCGTGGTCTCCCGAGTAGTAGCATCGAGGTCGATGGAATCGACAATTTTAAGGAAATCCTTAAGATGCTGATTTGGATCTTCGGAACGAAGTCCATGGAATGCACATCCGTTTTGCACCAACTGGATGGTGTCGGATCGCAGGGCCGTAGTTTGGGCTTGGTCGGGAAGCTCAATGGTGTTCCTATAGCCTAAGTGGCTTGGTCTAAAGTATTCACCAAGCGTACAGGCTCTTGGCGGGTCATTTGGTGGTGGGTTGATGAGTGGTGGTTGGCTATCATCTTCCATGATGAAAAGTGATGGGGTTACGAACAAAGGTCACGAAGAAAGGGGATAGACTACGAGAAAGCTAAAAATGAGAAAAAAATTTACTTGATAGGAATCAAGCAAAGAAACCTAAACGAGGTGGACTACTAACTAGCTATTCTATTCCCCAGCAACGGCGCCAAAAACTTGATAATGCTACACGCGTCGTTCGGGGTCAAAGGAACTTCCTTTTCGTCGAGCAAGTTTTTCAACACCCTAGGCAGTGAACCTAATCGTTGTAGTGTAGTATTAGGGGTAAGCCACGGGTATTGATATCGTTCTCTAGGGGAATAGTGTCGTTAGGTTGAAGTATATGTCGATTTAAGTCTAAAGATGAGGGATGATTATTTTTGTATTTTTATATTTTATGAATCTCGGTTTTGGAGGGGAGGGTGGAATTAGTTGCTAGTCAACTATCCCAAAAGGTACTAACTAAATTAGGGGTCTACCAGTAACGTGAAGCGTATCTACTTATGATGTATTACTCCTTTCTAGCTATCCAATTCTACCTACTGAATTGTCACGTCCTATTGATGGTTGAATTGTCACGTCCTTATTCTTAACGCGTTGTGTGTCTAAAGTCGTAGGGTATGCATTAATCCCTAACTCTTTGAACTTACCAAAGGGTCTCGTCTACAAAACCCACTGGGGATAATAAACTCTTACTCTAAGGCACTCTTTGGATGGTTTAGCCTACAACTACTCAAGTAATCATATTCTAAGGTTCACAAAGATGAATCAAGAATTAAGTACACAACGAATGACCTATCGCATTACTAGATCATTAACAATTAAGATAAGAGACAACCAATCAAACAAGAGACAGTAGGATGCAAGAATTATAAACTAAACCAATTAGACTCATTGAAATTGTCACACCCTAATGATGAAGATAGACACAAGCATCACTAAGAAATCAATAAGATCTAATTAATTATATACAAGTTTCATACAATCATAAGCAAACACTAGGTGAATTAGCCAAGCATAATTAATGAAGAGCAAGCAACAATTGTGATAATTGAAGACATACCATAGGTTTGGATTAACAAACAAATCATTACACGATGTTTATGGAGTGTTTGAAACCCTTTAAGTTGCTGGAAAAACACCTACCTAAACCCTGGAATCGGACTTAGGGTTTAGGGCTTACAAAAAGTGAAGTTATAATGTTCTATTTATAGGCAGATTTTCTGTCGGCAAAGGGTGACGGCGTCACACCTAAAGAATGACGGCATCACGACCATTTTCTAACCAAACTGTAGATTTTCTCGTTCCGGTCTCGTGGGCTTTTGAATCACCTAAATCCGAGTTCGTATGCAAAAGTTATGGCCAAAACAATATCAACTACTTCGCGCGCATGTTGTGACTTGATCAGCTTGTGATGGCGTCACCTTATGGTTGTGACGCTGTCGCCTTCAGTCTCTGACGTCGTCACATGTAAATAGGCAATTTGGCTACTGAGCCATCACAAAGTTCTTCGACGGCGTCGCAGTTAAGCTGTGACGTCGTCCCCTTGTATTTTCAGCAGCTTTGAGTGTCTCGATTCTGACTTTGGCCATTTTCTTCGTATATTCGCGCCTTTTCGTCCAAATAAGTGCCATTCCAGAATTTTGCCTTCAAGAGACCTAAAAAGTGAAAAGGAACGATATTAAGCAATAACGGATACAAAAGTGATCAAATAAGGGCTAAAACGACCCCTCAAAATGGTACCTTTTAAAACCTTATCAATTACACACTAAAACAATACTTAATACAATTTGACATGACATTATCAAGGCATAACAAAACGTTCTTATATAATCTTAAGCCATAACATTCCAAAATTGGTAAAATTGGCTAATTGCCAAACACCCTTGTTACCACTTCTATAGCTACATCATTATCATTTACCCAACTTTTAAACTTAACATAAACTTAAACAAAAGACTGAATGTAACAAAATGACCAAATAAACCGAACATATACCAAAAGAGAAAAGACGCTTGGGGGCTTCCAACTTTAACACGGTTTGGTCCAAAAGATAACGGTCTTCTAATAAGCTTCCAAAAAGCTATAAAGCTAAGTGTAGTCCATCCTACACCTTATCTTTACCTTTACTAGAACCTTCAGTACCTATCAAGAAAACATCACAACTAAACATATAAGCGAAACGCTTAGTAAGTACATGGCATAACAAGCTAAACAACACATAATATAAATCTTACCATAACCATAACTAGTATGTTCACTAGTTAAGCTAGCGATATAGGGGCACATATCTCACGCCAACATTGTCTGCCTAAACGCGATCAACCCATGAGGTTGAACCTCATCCCATAGTTAGCCCAAAGACTAACTAAGCTATGCCTAGTAATGGATCCATAACTAGCTAACGCACCCTATATCCTATCATTCACCATTACCATGTAACAGACATGATAAAGCTAACAAAACATAAACCATTATCATACATGAAATATGATAAAGCTAACAAAACATGTTATAACCATATACTTACCTCAATCACCAATTTACTTTCTACTAATATTTGATACTTGCTCCTCACTTGATTCCTACAAGTGTATTAGCCCTAATTAGTGGCTAATTCAACACATCACATGAAATTAACAACTTTTAACCTTTTTACCCAATTTCCCTCATAAACCCTAATTACAATTTAGTAGAGAATACTTACTTGTGATGGGATTTGTGATTAAAAACTCTTATTAGCTTGAATCCACACCCTTTTCTAGATCAATATATATCCAATAAGCAATTAAGCTTTTTCCCTCTTCTTTTTCTTCCTGGAAACCGACCTAGCAAGGTCTCTGTAATATTCTGGATAAACTTTTTGACTAATTATTGATAATTATCCTTTTTTCAGATTTTAAGTTTGTCCAATTGGCAAAACTAGTCACTCAAGCTTTGTTTTTCCTATCTAGGCCACATAACTTGCCATACTTTTGCACTTTTATACTTATAACCTACAACTTAACCATTTTACTTACAAAATACATTCTAAACATTATAATACTAGTACTTATATAATATAATAATACCTTAATGGGGAATCAGGTGTAACAATTCTCCCACCCTTAAATGGGATTCCGTCCTCGGAATCTATTCATGGAATAAATGAGGATACTCATTTCTCATCTTTTCCTCAGGTTCCCATCTTATACTTGTACCCTTACGATGTTTCCATTGCACTTTTACTAGCGGAATTTCTTTGTTGCGAAGTCGCCTAACCTTTCTTCCTAATATCCTTCCGGTTCATCCTTTTGTGAAATCAATTCTGGATCAATCTCAATATCTTCCAACGTGATCACACTAGTCTCATCTGCTAGACACTTTCTTAAGTAAGATACATGAAAGGTATTGTGAATACCATTCATTTCTTCGGGTAGTTCTAAGATATATGCTACTTCTCCAACACGCTTTAATATCTTAAATGGTCCTATAAACCTTGGACCAAGTTTTCCTTTGTTCTTGAACCTAAAAACTCCCTTCCACGGGGAGACTTTTAACATAACAAAGTCACCTACTTTGAATTCGATTGGCCTTCTTCGATTGTCAGCGTAGCTTTTCCACCTGTCTTGCGCCGCTTTAAGTCTTCCCGAATCATCTCAATCTTCTCAGTTGTTGCCAACACGACATCCGTACTCGCCAATTCCCTCCTACCGACTTCTTCCTAACATACTGGCGTCCTACATCTTCTACCATAAAGCATCTCATGGGGTGGCATGTCTATACTAGCGTGATAACTATTGTTGTAGGCGAATTCAACTAGAGGCAAATGATCATCCCAGTTACCTCCGAAGTCAATAATAAAATCTCTTAACATATCTTCCAAAGTTTGAATCGTCCTCTCGCTTTGCCCGTCGGTTTGTGGATGAAAAGCCGTGCTCATATGTAGCTTCGTACCTAACTCTTCTTGAAAACTTTGCCAAAAGTTTGAGGTGAAACGCCCGTCTTTATCAGAGACTATAGAAATGGGTACTCCATGATGTGCGACTATTTCGTTGACATAAATCTTTGCTAACTTATGAACAGGCATATTCTCCCTGATCGGGATGAAGTGTGCACTCTTAGTTAGACGATCTACTATAACCCAGATTGTATCGTTTTTCTTTTTCGTCCTTGGCAATTTTGTAATGAAGTCCATGGTAATCTTTACCCACTTCCAGACCAGAATATCTAAAGGTTGGACTTTTCCGTATGGCTTTTGGTGTTCAGCTTTCACCTTCAAGTAAGTTAGACACCTTTCCACATACTTCACGCAATCTCTTTTCATACCCGGCCACCAATAGTTCTTTTTCAAATCAAGGTACATTTTCGTAGCTCCTGGATGAATAGAATACTTCGATTTATGTGCTTCTTCCAAGAGTAATTCCTTGATGTTGCTTCGAAAAGGAATATAAACCCTTCCATACCGTGTCTTTATTCCCCGGCTATCTTCTTCAAGATGAGGAATGTGGGAGGTGATACGTTTTTTTTCTCGATTCTCTTCTTTCAAAGCTTCCTCTTGAGCTAGCTTAATTTTGTCGAAAAGATCGGATGTGACAATCATCCATAGAGAGTGAATTTGTGTAGCTTCACTTTGGCCCTTGCGACTTAACGCATCTGCCACGACGTTCGCCTTCCCGGGGTGGTAACGGATTTCACAATAATAATCCTTTAGCAAGTCTAACCACCTACGTTGCCTCATATTCGGATCCTTCTTCTCAAGAAAGTATTGGAGACTTCTATGATCGGTGTAAATTACGAACTTCACACCATATAAATAATGCCTCCAGATCTTCAAAGCAAAGACTACGGCTGCAAACTCAAGATCATGAGTTGGGTATTTCTCCTCATGCTTCTTCAGTTGTCTTGAAGCGTAAGCAATCAATTTACCTCTTTGCATGAGAACACATCCAAGACCAGAATAAGATGCGTCACTATAGACTACCATGTCTTCGGTTCCTTCTGGTAACACTAGGATCGGTGCCTCACATAACCTCTTTCGTAGAGTACGAAAGGCTTCTTCCTGTTTCTTACCTCGTACAAAAGGAGCATTCTTCCTGGTGAGTTCAGTTAACGAAGACGCAATTTTGGAGAAGTCTTGAATGAACCGTCGATAATATCCCGCGAGTCCAAGAAAACTTCGAATTTCACCAATGTTCCTCGGTGCTTGCCAATTCATCATGGCTTTGACCTTTGACGGGTCAACTTTAATACCATTAGGGTTAATAACGTGACCGAGGAACTGAACTTCTTGTAACCAAAATTCACATTTCGAAAACTTAGCATACAATCTTTCCTTTCTCAATGTGCTAAGAATTTCCCGAAGATGCACTTCATGATCTTCCTTGCTCTTAGAATAGATAAGGATATCATCAATGAACACTATAACGGATTTATACAACATCGGTCTACATACCCGGTTCATGAGATCCATGAAAACCGCAGGCGCATTCGTGAGACCAAAGGGCATTACCGTAAACTCATAATTTCCATAACGGGTCCTAAAAGCCGTCTTAGGAATGTCTTCTTCTCGAACCTTCAACTGATGATAACCTGAATGGAGATCGATTTTGGAAAACCATTTAGGGCCTTGAAGTTGATCAAAGAGGTCGTCAATTCTTGGCAATGGATACACATTTTTCACCGTGACTTTGTTCAACTCATGGTAATCAATACACATGCGCATACTACCATCCTTCTTTTTGACGAATAAAATTGGAGCTCCCCACGGTGAACTACTAGGGCGAATAAAACCTTTATCTAATAATTCTTGTAGTTGGATCATTAGCTCTTTCATTTCAGATGGAGCTAAACGGTAAGGAGTCTTAGCAATGGGGGTAGCACCCGGAATCAATTCGATACGAAATTCAACTTGCCTTTCGGGTGGAATTCCCAGAAACTCTTCTGGAAAAACATCTTCAAATTCATTAACTACTGGAACATTTTCAATCTTCTTCGTTTCGAAACCTGTATCTATCACGTGTGCCAAAAAGGCATGACAACCACGTGACAAATACCTTCTAGCCTTCATTACGGAACATAATACCAACTCTCCTTTCCTCTTTTCCACATAAATAACAATTTCCCTACCATTAGGATTCACAACCCGAATAATCTTTTGACTACATAGAATGGCGGCATTATGTTTGCCGAGCCAATCCATGCCCACAACAATATCAAATTCTCCTAGCATCATTGGAATTAAATCAATCTTAAAAACACTATCATCAATCTCTATATCAACCTCATGATAACATTGGTTACAGCTACAACCTTATTATTGCCTATTTCGACTTCTAAGGGGTTTGGAAGTTTATTTAGTGGAGTGGATAATTTCTCGCTAAAACCATAGGATACAAATGACACACTTGCACCTGAATCATACAAAACACGAGCAGGTAAAGAATGTACGAAGATTATACCTGTGATGACATCAGGTATTAACTTTGCTTCTTCTACGGTCATAGGATAAGTACGGGCCTTCGCCTTTGGAACCTCCGCCTTTTCTTCTTTAATTGACTTTAACGGCTTCGCTTGAATAGGCTTGACCTTAGGACATTCACTTAACTTATGCCCCTCCTCGTTGCACCCATAACATATCACCAAAGGTTTGGTGCAATTCTTTCTAATGTGGTTTGGATCTCCACATTTGAAACATCCCTGATTTACATTCTCCCATATGGTTCTTACCGCACCTATTACACCGAGGTGGCACCTTCCCCATATTTTCCTTCCTTGTGAAATCAAATTTTCCCCTTTTTCTGAATGTTGTTGGTTGCTCTTGCTTCCTCTTTAATTCCATCCTTTCCTTGCTCTTCATTCTATCCAAATCCGCTTCTCGTGTACGTGCCCTACTTAAAAGATCCTCCATGGTAGTGCATTTGAAGGGTGATACCATAGTACGAATTTCATCCCTGAGCATCCTTTGAAATTTGTCAACTTTAAGCTTTTCATTGTCGAGATACTCCGGACAATATTGTACCATATCACAGAACTTTCCCCACAATTCATTCACTGATTCATTGGTTTGAACAAGGTTGTGGAATGCTTCCCTTATTTTATCAACCTCTTCTGCGGGAGCATGTTCTTTCGTGAACACTTCCTTGAATTATTCCCACGAGCATGTTTCTCTCCAAGCACTACCTTTTTCATTTGCTTTACCTTCCCACCATATTTTAGCCCGTTCACGAAGATAGTTAGTAGCAAAGTTTACCTTATCCTCCTCTACACAATGACTAGTGCGGAAAGCCCATTCTATATCAGAAATCCACCTAGTACTCCTTAACGGGTCAAGGGATCCTGTGAATATGGGTGGAGTACAAGCGGTGAAGTCACGATAAGTTGATTTTTCCTTCCCAACTCCTTGTCTAGTGTTCAGATCATTCATTAATTCCCCACTCTTCTTGAGCTTCTCAATCTCCTCTTTAAATATCTTTTGTAAGTTCTCGGTTGTTTTATTAACATAATAGGGCATAGCCTTCTCAATGGCCCTCCCCACTCTATCCGTTACCAAGGTATCCAATTCCTTCAACTCCGCCCTTGTAAAACCTCTAGGATTAAGGTTCTCGGGCATTGGCAACGACTTGTCACTATCAGAACCTGAGTCATCTAGTGCACCCCCTTCTTTGCGGGAAGAGGTTGCCTTCAAAACCTTCTTATTTCTAAGAGTTGCCATCTTTTCTACTATACTGAAAGTTTACAAATTTAACCCTTTAAATACAATTCATAATATAATCAATGCATGAATGACAATATATAATAATATACATATATCTATTTCTTGACTATCCTAAACTTGTCACATATGCATGATCATGACGATTATGATTTCACATATGCATCATATTTTTATCACCACGGTGGCCAGGCGTAGTCATAAAAATATACAACATATGTGTCTTCAAAATCCTCAAAACCATGCATTACAACAAGCACTAACACTAACGCATATCAACTAGGCCTAAGTCTAGGAAATCCTATAGTGAAATCCTAAATCTCTTAGACCAAAGCTCTGATACCAAGTTGAAACACCCCTTGATAAGACACGACTAAAAACGTAATTTTTTTTTTTTTTTTTTTTTTTTTTTTTTTTTTTTTTTTTTGCAAAAGTACACCTAAAAACTGACCCACTATCACTCTTTTACATTCTGACAAAAATCTATAAACATCTGGCCCTTGAGACTATTTTTAAATGAAACTAGACTCAATTACCTTCGAAATGACGGGTAGCACGACCCGTGACGACTTACGGTTAAAAAAATATGATTTTTCGAAAAGTGACAAAATCTGTCGGTTCCATACCGAAATTTGGTTCCAGATTCCACTTCCAAACCGAAATTTGGAGTTTTAGTTCCAAATTTCAGTCCCAAACCGAAATTTGGTTCCAAATTACACTTCCAAACCGAAATTTCATTTTGCACACCAAACACTCATTTTCTACATACCTCTTTTGTACACTTTTGACCCATTTTGACCCGTACACTCTTATACCCAGAAATTTCTACATTACACACTAAAACAATACTTAATACAATTTGATATGACATTATCAAGGCATAACAAAACGTTATTATATAATCTTAAGCCATAACATTCCAAAATGGGTAAAATTGGCTAATTGCCAAACACCCTTATTACCACTTCTATTGCTACATCATTATCATTTACCCAACTTTTAAACTTAACATAAACTTAAACAAAAGACCGAATGTAACAAAATGACCAAATAAACCGAACATATACCAAAAGAGAAAAGACGCTTGGGGGCTTCCAACTTTAACACGGTTTGGTCCAAAAGATAACGGTCTTCTAATAAGCTTCCAAAAAGCTATAAAGCTAAGTGTAGTCCATCCTACACCTTATCTTTACCTTTACTTGAACCTTCAGTACCTATCAAGAAAACATCACAACTAAACATATAAGCGAAACGCTTAGTAATACATGGCATAACAAGCTAAACAACACATAATATTAATCTTACCATAACCATAACTAGTATATTCACTAGTTAAGCTAGCGATGGGGCACATATCTCACGCCAACATTGTCGGCCTAAATGCGATCAACCCATGAGGTTGAACCTCATCCCATAGTTAGCCCAAAGACTAACTAAGCTATGCCTAGTAATGGATCCATAACTAGCTAACGCACCCTATATCTTATCATTCACCATTACCATGTAACAGACATGATAAAGCTAACAAAACATAAACCATTATCATACATGAAATATGATAAAGCTAACAAAACATGTTATAACCATATACTTACCTCAATCACCAATTTACTTTCTACTAATATTTGATACTTGCTCCTCACTTGATTCCTACAAGTGTATTAGCCCTAATTAGTGGCTAATTCAACACATCACATGAAATTAACAACCTTTAACCTTTTTACCCAATTTCCCTCATAAACCCTAATTACAATTTAATAGAGAATACTTACTTGTGATGGGATTTGTGATTAAAAACTCTTATTAGCTTGAATCCACACCCTTTTCTAGATCAATATATATCCAATAAGCAATTAAGCTTTTTCCCTCTTCTTTTTCTTCCTGGAAACCGACCTAGCAAGGTCTCTGTAATATTCTGGATAAACTTTTTGACTAATTATTGATAATTATCCTTATTTCAGATTTTAAGTTTGTCCAATTGGCAAAACTAGTCCCTCAAGCTTTGTTTTTCCTATCTAGGCCACATAACTTGCCATACTTTTTCACTTTTATACTTATAACCTACAACTTAACCATTTTACATACAAAATACATTCTAAACATTATAATACTAGTACTTATATAATATAATAATATCTTAACGGGGAATCGGGTGTAACATTTGACAAACCTCATATTGTTTGCATCTTGGCAGGCAACCTAGTAAGTTTGCAACCATGGGAGACAAATCCTAATTTTCTGATAATTTAAGTAGTTGAGCCTTATGAAATGAGGCATTCCATAAATGCCAATGATTCTTTAAATTACCTTTTTATGCAAAAAAATAAAACGTCGTCGTTTTTGGGCCGCCCAAAACGCTGTCGTTCTATCGGTAAATGTATAAGAATAGAATTTCTATTTTTTTTTTGGTAAAGGGATTATACCCGGGGAAACATATTAAAAATAAGAGTTGCGTACATGAAAGAATGGTGATGAGGCACTATCTGAAAAATAAAAAAAACATTCGAGCTTGAAAAAAAACACAAAGACGAAACAACCAACTAAACACTACAAGAAAAACATTTAAATGAATTCCATAACACTTGCAATGAAGAACCACATCAGACTCACGTTATCTTCCACGTAGTCTTCAACTTTCGCACACTAGCTTTGTTCTTGAATTTAATTGAGGCTAGCTTCGAACGAATCATCTCCAAAATAATCTTGGTAACTTGATCTTCAGTCCTACTCGGCTTAGCATGAATACGATTGTTGCGTTGTTGCTGTAACACTCCTAATTTCGTGATACACAGCGGAATTCAAACTGGGTGTTACTCGACTGCACAACAGTCATAATAATAGAAAACGATCTCTAAATGAGTCATTTTAAAAAGAATTTATCATTCAAATTATTTAAATATCAGAGTTTACAAAATAGGTCCCAGTTGGTTCCATTGTTTACAAAATACATCAATATAAAGTCTTTGAAGTTTTGTGAATGATAAAATATTTATAGCCGTCTTGATCTAGTCCTTGCTCTTCCGTGCCAGCTTCCGACATTATGGACCTGAAATACATGCTTAAAACTGTCAACACAAAGGTTGAGTGAAATTCATAGAGTTTGTTTGATGGTTGAACACAATATGTTTGTAGTGTGAGCTATAGACTCACACCAATTGTTTGAAAACAAAATAGTTATTATTAGACTAAGCATCATGCAATCAAGGCGTTAACGTGTTCCAAAATTAATTGGTGAAAATGTCGGTGCGTGTCCTATCAGGTAAAATTGCCGTTTTTACCAATGTTACTCAAATATAGTGCGTTTGTTTGCCTACCCGGTCAACACAAACGGTATTCGTCAATCCCAGTAGATCTATTCACAATATTTGCGCCCACTCTCACTAGTGATTAATGATTCATGATTAAGGGACTTAAGTTTGGCAAATGCGGTAACTTAGTGCTAATAAAACAATCAGATAAGCATACAGTTTGAAAGTAATGTGTTCGGTTTAAAATAAAGCATGTATCTCCCCCAAAGGGTTTGTAAAATAATTAATTGATAGAAAGTGGGGCTATGAACTCACCTCAGGGTAAATGATATCAAATGTATAATGAGAATGATGGATATGCCGTGAAAACTTCTACCACCAACCTAGAATAGGATGTTGCGACTTAGGTTTGAAATAATAATGCGAAAGAAATAACAAGCCTATAGACATCTCTATGTTGATCATGATGTAGTACATGGTTTTTGTGTATGTCGTTTATAAAAATGGCCTAGTTGTGAAAACGTGTATAGTTTATATATATATATCGTACTACCGTTCGGGCCATCACAATTCAGAGGTCATGTAGTAAACATTCGAGGAGCTAGGACACTTTAAATCATAAATCCAGCAACTCGTCGATATGTTTTACTCAAATGAAACCCCTCACATGAAGCTCCCTAGTTTTGTAGCACTCAGTAGATAAAACAAATATTTTGAATGAAGATTGTTATATCATAAAGTTTATCATGTTTTTAATGAATATCTAGTTTTTACAAGTTCTCATTGCTTACAAGTGACTACAACTTATTAACATGTTCAAGAATGAAGTTTTGGTAAAAATCGTCTGAAAAGGGTAAAATGGTCATTTTTACGTTACTTGTGAAAATACTAATTCAAAGATTAAATGAAGTTTTCTTAAGTTAATATGTAACTAGCTATGAAAATAACTTGGTTTTGCTTTTAGTTGTGACAAAAGTATAATCGTGAAACTATATATAAGGCAGTTTCAGTTTTTGAAAGAATATGGCCTATTTAAGCGTTTTCAAGGTCCGAGCTTCTTTCCTATTGAAGGAAAACGTCGTTCCGGACAACTTTCATGATTTAACTTTTTGATGATTCGGACCAGAAGTACCACTTATTTTGGGACAGACCCGACAGTAAGCTTATTAGGCGTTTCTAGGTTTTCGCTAACTTCTTTTGACTATAACTTTTGACTCGTTTGTCCGTTTCGGGTTATTCAAGTTGCTATGTTTACCTTTTTATATTTTCTACCATAATATGTAAGTTAGAAAGTCTATATGTAACTGATTTTAATGGTCTCAAATGCGTAGAATATGACTAGTTTACTAGTTTGTTACTTTTACGACAATATGTGAATTAAAACATGTGATTGAGTATATGTACATCATGAATCAACATAGTAACTATATATATATAGCATGAAATTGTAAATATTGTGAATAATAAACATGAGATGATGGTGGTGATTAGTTGCTTTCAACTTTTGGCTTTCAATTATGAAAGGAGTAACTTAGTAAGGATAGGACTTTGATTGATCGCTTAAGACTTTGGATTGAGCTAGCTTTCTACACCTTGGCACCCTTGCAATCTTGAAGAGTTGGTGATGAAGTACTAAGTGACTTCAGTGGATCTAAACTCAAGAAGATCACTTAAACTTGCTAGAGATTTGATGTAGTAACTTGATACTTGAAACTTCTTAGCATAAACTTGGAGTTTATAGATCAAATGATGGAAGATATGAATGATTTATGCTATGAACGACACAAATCAGTGTTTGAGGGTGTTTAGGATGTATTTCACTTGCTACTTATAGGATGGTAAGTTTGGTTAACCATATATTGGGTTAAATGTTAACCATGGTTAAGTTAGGACACATATAATGATCTAAATGAACCATGGTTAGGATTAAGACACCAAGATGATGTATCCCCCCTAAATTCTGCCAAATAGAGATAAGATGACTTAGGTGGATAGTTTTGATATTATTTTGAGTTTAGAGCATGATTTGGTTCCGTTAAATGCCAACCGTAAGTTGTTAAGCCATAAAACGTAAAACCGGGTATCGTAAAAATCGAAAATTGTAGGAATGATGAAACTCATCATTATACTCCATCTAAAAATATAAAATGGGTGATAAGTCTCATTAGGTGCAAAAACGCTGCTTAAAGCTGGAAACACGGGTCAAAAACTCGTAATTCGCAATTTATCAGAAAAGAACGAAATTTCAGGGAAATGACCGTGAATTTATTTAGATTAGAATAAATTTAGTCTAAAAGTGATATGAGATGTCAAAATGTGGATTTCGTCATACGTGGGATAACTTAACAGTTATACGTGAAGTCTAGAAGTTACGCGATTTAAGAAAAATGTAGAACGTACAAGCTTAATTTTCTTTATGGTCAAAGTAGGAGGGAAATATGTTTGAATTTTCCAAAAAATGTAAAAGTGTCAAAACATCTTAGAAAATACCGTGCGGAAATGGTTAAGTCTGGGTCTACGTAGAATTATTTAAAACGTAAGTTTAGTCTCGTACGGCTCAGGGTTTATTTGGTAACATTTTTAAATGAAATCTTAAAAATTCTTCCAAATTATTATGAGTGATCTAAAAATTAATCTGATGTGATGAAAATTTCCAGAGTTGATTTTCGTTATGCGCGGGATGTTTAAATGGTGTTCCGACCAAAACGAAACTTTAAAACGATGTTTTCTTAATAGCTTTTGCGAAAATGATCTAACGATTTTCAAACTCTAAGGATATTACTAAAATAATTTATCTTACGAGAATGTGAAATAAAATTTTTATGGGATGAATAGTGAAAGTGAATAGTAAAAGTGAATAGTAATTTCTCTAGGTGAATAGTAAAAATTTGAGAATGGATAGAAATCCTGAAAATGCGAATTGTTATAGTCTCACCACCTTAATGGGAATTCCGTCCCAGAATTCAGTGTGCGTTATCCGATGTTGAAGTGTCTAGGAACATGAGGGTGTAAACGCCGAATCCTAATCTTTGCGTTCTCAAGTTTCTGGTCATAGAATGTGTTATATACCATTTTATGTTTTTGGTGGTGGCTTAAATTGATCACCTAACGGTATAAGATGTTGTTGATGTGAAATGGTTTATAATGATGTGATAATTATCGTTTGGAAAGTCTTGATAGTCGCAAGTGGTTATCCTAACAATTTCCAAAGTTTATCATGTCTTAGGTGGTTTTGGGATGAAGGCTATATCGTATAGTGTTTATGTCTACTAGTGTTTGAAAGAAACGTGGTACTGTGAAGTTTTACATACTGAATTTCAATGGGGTTCAGATAATGATGTGATATGTTGATGGTTAGAAGAGTGTTGTGTATGTTTACCATTATTCTTAGGTAGAGATGTCAAGTTTGCTTTAAAATCATAAGTGAATTTTAAATGAATATGGCGGAATGATATCCTTGAAACCTAATCAGGCTAGTACTTCTAAAAAATGAAGAGAAGATTTGATGACTATCCCATGATAGTAGTTCGGATTATCTCATGTAAGAAAATTTCAAGAATAAAATTAGGTAGTATAAATAAGATGTTAAGATTTTGCTGAGTGGTAAGACACTATCGTGTCTCTAGATCTTTTTAATGAATTCTGGTGGTTTATCGAGTTTAACTAGGAAATCAACCTGAATATAACACTTGTATAACTATTCTCAGTGTTTGAAAAATTTAAGTCGAACATAGTTAGTCACACTATGTTCCACTATCCCTAGGTTAAATATAGGTGACCAGACTATATTTAGCCGAGGTTCGATAAAATTTTCAAATGCCTAAATTATGTATACTTGTGATATGTCCATATCTTTTGAGAAAGCAAAGGCGACATCAAACCATTCAGTTGCAAGTCCTGGCCATAAAAGACTTGTAACCTATCTTTTCACATTCCATTGCATAGAAGATAGTATGGGTAGATACGTGTGGAAAGAAAATCTTAAGTAATTCTAAAATAGTCTATACTTGGCTAGAATCACGAACCTTTAACAATGAAGGTTTCAAAAGAGAATTTTGATGAATGTAGAGAACGTTGCTGAACTTCAGCTTTTGTAGATGATGAGTCAGTTTATCTTTTAGAAATCCCATTTCTTGTATTTCCATTAGGGAAATAGATAGACTGTGACGGGTTTCAAGTAAAACAATATTATATAATATTTATAAGATAATTTTTAGAGACTTGTATAACTTACAATGTCTTTGAAGTAAATTAAACCATTGTGTAACTCACAATGTCTTGAGAAAAGATGAAGAGGTCATTGTGTAACCCACAATGTCTTGAGAAATGATAGAGAGATCATTGTGTATTCACAATGTCTTGAGAAATGATGGAGAGACCATTGTGTAACTCACAATGTCTTGAGAAATGATGGATAGATCATTGTGTAACTCACAATGTCTTGAGAAATGATAGAGAGACCATTGTGTAACCCACAATGTCTTGAGAAATGATAGAGAGATCATTGTGTAACTCACAATGTCTTGAGAAATGATGGAGAGACCATTGTGTAACTCACAATGTCTTGAGAAATGAATGAGACCACTATAGGATATACAGTGTCTGAGAATGTAATAAAGACCACTGTAGGATTTACAGTGTCTGAGAATGTAATAGAGACCACTGTATCTCACAACGTCTTAAAAAAATGAATGAGACCATTGTATCTCACAATGTCTGGGAAGTAGGAAAGACCATTGTAATCAATTACAATGTCTTGGATAAAGTTTCGTAATCATAAAATGCACGAGTAGATGCATGATTGGGAGATTAGGAAAATATGATTGTGCCGTAATGCCTTAGAATAGGCATACGCAGATATGTTTAGTCTATCATTTAGCTAAAACGATTGAAAATATGTCGAGTGTATATATCAATATACTAGTATGTTCATGTTATTATAAAATGTCTAAAAAGGCCATAATCGTCTGGAGGATGGAAGGCACGGAGAACGGAAGGCTATAAAATATTTTTGTTTGTAAAAGTAGTTATAGTTTAAGTCTCAATTAGACCCGTTTCTCTATAACCGTGGCTCTGATACCAATCTGTAACACCCCCAATTTCGTGATACGCACCGGAATTCAAACTGGGTGTTACTCGACAGCACAACAATCATAATAATAGAAAAATATCTCTAAAGGAGTCGTTTTAAAAAAGATTTATCATTCAAGTTATTTAAATATCAGAGTTTACAAAATAGGTCCCAGTTGGTTCCATTGTTTACAAAATACGTCAATATAAAGTCTTTGATGCTTTGTGAATGATAAAATACTTATAGCCTTCTTGATCTAGTCCTTGCTCTTCCGTGCCAGCTTCCGACATTATGACCTAAAATACATGCTTAAAACTGTCAACACAAAGGTTGAGTGAAATTCATAGAGTTTGTTTGATGGTTGAACACATTATGTTTGTAGTGTGAGCTATAGACTCACACCAATTGTTTGAAAAGAAAAAGTAATTATTAGACTAAGCATCATGTAATCAAGGCGTTAACGTGTTCCAAAATTAATTGGTGAAAATGTCGGTGCGTGCCCTATCAGGTAAAAATTGCCGTTTTTACCAATGTTACACAAATATAGTGCGTTTGTTTGCCTACCCGGTCAACACAAACGGGATTCGTCAATCCCAATATATCTATTCACAATATTCGCGCCCACTCTCACTAGTGATTAATGATTCATGATTAAGGGACTTAAGTTTGGCAGATGCGGTAACTTAGTGCTAATAAAACAATCAGATAAGCATACAGTTTGAAAGCAATGTGTTCGGTTTAAAATAAAGCATGTATCTCCCCCAAGGGTTTGTAAAACAATTAAGTAATAGAAAGTGGGGCTATGAACTCACCTCAGAGTAAATGATATCAAATTTATAATGAGATTGATGTATATGCCGTGAGAACTTCTACGAGCAACCTAGAATAGGATGTTGCGACTTAGTTTTGAAATAATGATGCGAAAGAAATAACAAGCCTATATACATCTCTATGTTGATCATGATGTAGTACATGGTATTTATGTATGTCGTTTATAGAAATGGCCTAGTTGTGAAAATGTGTATAGTTTATATATATCGTACTACCGTTCGAGCCATCACAATTCAGAGGTCATGTAGTAAATGTTCGAGGAGCTAGGACACTTTAAATCGTAAATCCAGCAACTCGTCGATAAGTTTTACTCAAATGAAACCCCTCACATGAAGCTCCTTAGTTTTGTAGCACTTAGTAGATAAAACATATATTTTGAATGAAGATTGTTATATCATAAAGTTTATCATGTTTTTAGTAAATATCTAGTTTTTACAAGTTCTCATTGCTTACTAGTGACTACAACTTATTAACATGTTCAAGAATGAAGTTTTGGTAAAAATCGTCAGAAAAGGGTAAAATGGTCATTTTTCAGTTACTTGTGAAAATATTAATTCAAAGATTAAATGAATTTTTGTTAATTTAATATGTAACTAGCTATGAAAATAACTTGGTTTTGCTTTTAGTTGTGACAAAAGTATAAACGTGAAACTATATATAAGGCAGTTTCAGTTTTAGAAAGAATATGGCCTATTTAAGCATTTTCAAGGTCCGAGCTTCTTCAACATGGAAGTAAAACGTCGTTCCGGACAACTTTCATGTTTTAACTTTTTGATGATTCGGACTAGAAGTACCACTTACTTTTTGACAGACCCGACATTAAGCTTATTAGGCGTTTCTAGGTTTTCGCTAACTTCTTTTGACTATAACTTTTGACTCGTTTGTCCGTTTCGGGTTATTCAAGTTGCTATGTTTACATTTTTATATTTTCTAACATAATATGTAAGTTTTAAAGTCCATATGTTAATGATTTTAATGGTCTCAAATGTGTAGAATATGACTAGTTTACTAGTTTGTTACTTTTACGACAATATGTGAATTAAAACATGTGATTGAGTATATGTACATCATGAATCAACATAGTAACTATATATATAGCATGAAATTATCAATATTGTGAATAATAAACATGAGATGATGGTGGTGATTAGTTGCTTACAAGTTTTGGCTTACAATTAAGAAAGGAGTAACTTAGTAAGGATAAGACTTTGATTGATCGCTTAAGACTTTGGATTGAGCTAGATTTCTACACCTTGGCACCCTTGCAATCTTGAAAAGTTTTTGATGAAGTACTAAGTGACTTGAATGGATCTAAACTCAAGAAGATCACTTAAACTTGCTAGAGATTTGACGTAGTAACTTGATACTTGAAACTTCTTTGCATAAACTTGGAGTTTATAGATCAAATGATGGAAGATATGAATGATTTATGCTATGAACGACCCAAATCAGTGTTTGAGGGTGTTTAGGATGTATTTCACTTGCTATTTATAGGAGGGTAAGTTTCGTTAACCATATATTGGGTTAAATGTTAACCATGATTAAGTTAGGACACATGTAATGATCTAAATGAACCATGGTTAGGATTAAGCCACCAAGATGGTGACTCCCCCCTAAAGTCGGCCAAATAGAGATAGGATGACTTAGGTGGATAGTTTTGATATTATCTTGAGTTTAGAGCATGATTTGGTTCCGTTAAATGCCAACCGTAAGTTGTTAAGCCATAAAACATAAAACCGGGTATCGTAAAAATATGAAACTTGTAGGAAAGATGAAACTCATCATTATACTCCATCTAAAAATATAAAATGGGTGATAAGTCTCATTGGGTGCAAAAACGCTGCTTAAAGCTGGAAACACGGGTAAAAAACGCGTAATTCGCAATTTATCAGAAAAGAACAAAATTTCAGGGAAATGACTGTGAATTTATTTAGAGTTGACTAAAATTAGTCTAAAAGTGATATGAGATGTCAAAATATGGTTTTCGTCATACGTGGGATAACTTAACAGTTATACGTGAAGTCTAAAAGTTACGCGATTTAAGAAAAATATAGAACGTACAAGGTTAATTTCTTTATGGTCAAAGGAGGAGGGAAATATGTTTGACTTTTCCAAAAAATGTAAAAGTGTCAAAACATCTTAGAAAATATAGTGCAGAAATGGTTAAGTCTGGGTCTACGTAGAATTGTTTAAAACGTAAGTTTAGTCTCGTACGGCTCAGTGTTTATTTGGTAACATTTTTAAATGAAATCTTAAAAATTATTCTAATTTATTATGAGTGATCTAAAAATTAATCTGATGTGAGGAAAATTGCCAGAGTTGATTTTCGTTATGCGCGGGATGTTTAAATGTTGTTCCGACCAAAACGAAACTTTAAAACGATGTTTTCTTAATAACTTTTGCGAAAATGATCTGACGATTGTCAAACTCTCAGGATATTACTAAAATATTTTATCTTACGAGAATGTGAAATAAAATTTTTATAGGATGAATAGTGAAAGTGAATAGTAATTTCTCGAAGTAAATAGTAAAAATTTGAGAATGGATAGAAATCCTAAAAATGCGAATTGTTATAGTTGCCATATAAAATATGAAGATGAAGCCAGAATTAAACGACCAACAATGCTATTGGCACTGTCCTTTTTAGACAACGACATTAACCTGCCTGATATGTCGTCCCATAAGGGGGATATACTCGGCATGTCAGCTATAGTCTCACACTACTCCATACTTTGGACGAAAATGGGCACTCAAAGGATAGGTGTTCGTGGGAATCGTGTTGGAGTTTGCAAAGAGGGCATCTAAGCAAAGTTAAATCGACATCATTACTGATGTCCTATTGTCTGAGCCTATCTTGCGTTTTAAGGCGCCTTCTCAAAATAAGCCAAAGATGAATAGAGTATCTTGGAATGCCATACTTCGACCATACCAATCGATACCATTCCACTTCATTACCTGCTTGTCGGACAGAATTCCAAACAGAACTAACCGAGAAATCATGCAATGCCCCATCATTATATTTCCGCAAGAGATTATTTTCATGGTTCACATGTAGAATAGAAACAGTAAGGTTATATAGGGAAGGAAACCTATGAAGCCAACTTTGAGGCCACCTCCAATCCGCGCCATGCACAACATCATAAACAGATTCAAAAGTCGTGAAACCGGCACTACGAACAGCTCTATTAGTAATATAAGGCATTACCGGTCCATGTACATCCCATAAATCATACCATGCCGAAGCTTTATTGCCATTTCCCAATTTAAACCATACATATGGACGTATAATGTGTCGTATACTCAACAATTTTCTCCAACCCCAACTAACATTAGAATACAAACTTACATCCCAAAAGCTAGTTTGTATGCATGTATCCATCGCACCCATAACGTTTCTTTATGCGTTAAAATCTTCCAAATATGAGTGGTCATAATAGCAATATTAAATTCCTCAAGCTTGAGAATTCCTAAACCACCTTATCCAAGCATATTCATTGTATAATTTTCTCCTATACATTATTTCTCAAAATTTTATAGTTTGCAGACATCAATATTGTTGGTTCGATTTTTTTTTTTTTTTTTTTTTTTTTTTTTTTTTTTTTTTTTTTTTAAACTTATGGCTATGCTTTCCGATATGAACTTATGCATCAAACTATGTGTTTTACTTACCTATATCCATCTATTATTAACCAACATACATTTATTGGTACTTTTATACTTTACATGAAATAACAAGACGAAAAGTGCTTGATCAAATCCACAAAACATCAAATAACTTCGAGTTCATTGTCGTCTTGGACTTGATTTTTCAGAAGATTTCTATTTGTGCACCACGATTACCTAAAGAAAGATGGGAAACAGAAGAAAATAATCCGACGGCGAGAAGACATTGTATTTTTGTGAGATTTCAAATTAACAAAATCTTAATATTATTTAATATGCGTTATCTTTTAACTTACATCGTTACTACTATCTGATAATCTAAACACATATATGTTACTCGCAAACATTAACATTCATAGTCGTAAATCATTAGACTCGTATTATGAACAATAATTCTCTCGAGTATACATTTTACTGCCAAAAGTCAAACTATTTCCGGTATATTTATATGAAGGCCTCAGATGACTTATCTAACGTCACACTGTTACATAAAACATTGGGTTGCTTTCATCCCAACACTTGACGTAGATAAGGAAATATGCTACAAACATCTTGAAAATATCCTGGATACTTGAGTACCTCTTGAATGACACTCAACCAAAAATCGAGAGTTATGCAGGGTTGTACTTCTAAATGTTATACATACACGCATGTTTATATTATATAGCTTTCGTAGTCAGTAAACATAAGCATTTCGTCATATCTTTTAAAGTTTACCATTCATTCTAATATTGTCTAATTCATGACAAACGGGGACTCTAAAGGAGACTGGAACACAGGGGATCGTAGCTATTCAAAATTTACAGAACAAAGAAGTTCCTTCCCTTCTATGTACATCTACAACTTTCGATAGCCGAAATATGTTCTTCAAATGTCTCCAACTTTTTTTATAACACACAAACATTTGTAATAATCTTTATTCCTTTACTTGCAAGGTTAAAGGAAAAAACAAAATCATTCTTCAAGAGATTGTTCGTTAAATGATAAGGATGTTGTTGATAGCACTTCTATCATAATCATCATCGTTATCATTTATCTCAATGATCTCTGAACCTTTTATTCTTTTCCCTAATGCCTCGGCAATAAAGGAAAAAAATAGTTTAAATTTAATGTACAATATACGATTAATACATAATGTAAATGTAATTCCACAAAAGGTGTAGATTGACGGGAACACCCTGACCCCGGTGCCCTTTGGCACCAAGCATTGTCCACCCCACACGAAATAGCTCCGACAACTCTCCTGACCTAGCGGCAAGAGTTTTATTCATATTCTAATATTGGTCATTCTCTTCCCTTCTCACTTTAACTCAGCATTATCTATTTCCTCTTAAAGAGTTAAAAATATCTCACTAAGAGCATGTTTGGTAGGGGGTTGTGGGGAGTAAGAAATGAGAAAAATAAAAAAAAATGTGCTTTGGTAGAGTATAATCCAATAACTCGTTACCCAATAATGAGTAATAAGTCATTACCCAATAAATTAAAAAGAATGTTTTTCTTTCCCTTTTCCTTCCCTACCATTATTATCATATTTCCTTTTCTCTAAGCACACCCTAATTCTTAATCTTAAAATAACCAAACACATATGGTTGCGAGGCATAATATCAAAGCCAATCTTTCATGTTTCTAACAAAAACCGGACAAAAAGTAGCTGCCATGCGCGGGTCCCACCTTTCTTATTTAAAGATATATGTTATAATCATATTGGTCAACTGCATAGAAACAAATATTACAGTAGATAACAAAAAGAAAACTAAAACAAACTACCAATATACTCTCGAAGACAATCATTCCTCTAACCCATCCTGCTAACTTTGCTATAAAAGATTTGATCTAATAGGATCGTTAAAACATACCTTAAATGGCGTCAACTTCAACTTTGTCCATTCCAAAGAGCTTCAAGTATGATGTTTTTTTAAGTTTCAGAGGTGAAGACACTCGTAAGAACTTTGTCGATCATCTTTATTTTGCTCTTCAACAAAAAAACATCCACACATATAAGGATGACGAGAGAATCACGAAAGGAAAAAAGATCTCCGATGATCTTATCAAATCAATTGAAGACTCGAGATTCTATATTATTGTTTTCTCAAAGAACTACGCGTCTTCGTCTTGGTGCTTGGAAGAGCTTGTTAAGATTATGGAGTGTCACAAGGCAACCGAGCATACAGCTTACCCAGTATTCTATGATGTGGAACCTACGGAAGTCCGCAAGCAAAGTGGGGCAGTCGGCGAAGCCTTTGCAAAACATGCAAAAGAAGAGGCTTGGGGGAAATGGAGAGAGGCTCTGAAAGAAGCAGCCGATCTTGCTGGTTGGGAGTTAAAGAATACTCTAAATGGGTAAATTCATTATCACATCTCTGCAATATTATTGCATTAATTTTGTTTTTAATCTATTGGGACTTGGGTGAGTACGGTTACGTTTCATCTCAAAGTGGGTCAAATGGGTAAATATTTTGGTTAGCTAAATAGGGATTGAGTTAAATGGGTTGACTCTCATCAAGGTGTATGTTCAATGCAAATAACCTCCTTTAAGAATGATTTATTTACAAAAAAATGAAGAAAAGTGTTTTGCGGGTAGATATTAACGGATATCAGTCCAGAAATAAGAACACAAATGAGCACAAAAGAGATCAAGTGTAGCTGTGGTTATATATGATATCTTTATTGAGCCTTTACAAGAAACAACAACAACAACAAATAAAAATACTAATACTCCTAAAGAACCGGTGAACTATGATCTCACTTTTCAACAAAATAGTGACCCACATACTGACCCGTACAGCTGATCCGTGACCCATAACCGAACCATGACATGACCCATCAATATTTCCCAACAGACATACCTGTTTTGGACCCGTACACAAATTCCGCTCTACCAAGCCTATCACTGCTTATTTTTTCACTATCTATGTTTAAAATGGTTATATATCAAATGTATTATTGCATAGTAAACTATTATCTCAAATTTGAGTTACCTTTTTTTCCAACGTTTTGACATGATGTATTTATTATATCACCATGTGATTACTTCTATACGATATGTGTTATAGTCTTATAGAGCTAAAATAGATTGTTTCTGTTGGATGTTTAGCAAGCTAATTGAATCTTATTTAACATACAGGCATGAAGCTAAGTTCATCCAAAAGATTATTGAGGAGGTAGCACTAGAGCTACGTTCCATTAATTTTGAAGTTGATGAAAAACTGATAGGCATGGAGACCCGGATAAACGATGTTATTTCACGTTTAGAAACCGGTGTTGATGATGTTCAAATGATTGGGATAAAGGGGATGGGAGGTGCGGGGAAGACGACTTTGGCCAGAGCTATTTTTGATCATATATCTAGGGGAAATAGGGTTAGTAAACTTGTAGTAGTTGTGGCCAAAGATTTGCACTTTATTGTAGCAAATAGGCCCAGAGGTACGGATAGTCAAAAAGTAGTTGAAGTTTTAATTACCTTGCATCGAGATCACGATGGAGGAGTTATTAGAAAACCTACTTGAATCGAAGTACGGACATACAATTTATTCTAAGTTAATCGAACGATTTGTAGGTTGTCTTTGTTAGATAAAATCGAGATATTCTGATATTGTGTATAGCATATCTTCATTAGTGTACCACTATATTATTTATGTAGTACAGTTTTGCAACCTTTTTTTCCATTGAGTTTAAACTCTATTATCAAATGATACGTTATTATGTAAACTATATATTGGTAAAATTTGTATCTATCACTTTTTTATTCGTCACTATCCGAACCATCTC
>BPTQ01000004.1:286846524-286870252 GCA_019973895.1 Chrysanthemum seticuspe | reverse complement strand
ACCCACTTTAAGTGCGAGAACTGCGAGAACTACCTTTTTACAACTAATAATACACAATGTACATCATTTAATGCTCCATAGCATTTATTATTTTTATTTAATTCAAAAGGGTATAATATTAAAAGACATTTTCATATTATTTTTGTTTTTTTTATAATTCCCGATTTTTTAAAATGTGAAAATTCGGATTTTTTTTTTTTTTTTTTTTTTTTTTTTTTTTTTTTTGTAACAATAACATGTTTTTAGTGCATACATGTTTTTAGTGCATACATGTTTTTTGTCATGGAGCATACATGTTTTTTTTTCTCAAATAGTCAAGGTGCATACATGTTTTCAATTAGTCAAAGTGCATACATGTTTTTTTTAGCTAACACTTTTTTTTTATCAACCAACCAATATTTTTACATGATCATTATTTTTTTTTGGAAGTTTGAAACACAAATTAAAGAACATAAATCATTATAAAAATAAAAACAAGATTGATATACTTAAATGTTACATTTTATTTGATTACAAGTACAAAAATACATGCAATAATCATATATCTCCAAAAGTCGCAAATTATCTTCATGTATAATCGTGTTCATCCACTTCCCGGTCTTAAATGATATCATCATCTTCATCAATCAATCTGAAACAAGCATGCACGGAAACAATTAAACCACAAACAAATAAGAAACCAAAAATAATCACACAACTAGCATAACGCATATGCACAATCTTGGGTATATTAAACTAATTAAGGATGTAAACATGTTTTTTAATCATAAACACAAAACATATATGTTTTATAATTCAAAACACAAAACATATATGTTTTATACGTAAACATATATGTATCTTTCCAAAACATATATGTTTTATAATCCAAACACAAAACATAAATGTTTTTTTTAAGCAAACAAAGACCCCCAAAAACAACCCCAAGGACTATTCTACACGCCAAACTACCCATTAGACAAACTAACGGGTAGTTTGTAGGAAACGATCATTCAAAGTCAACACAAAATAATTTATTAGATGCACTTGATAAAAAAAATGCTTTGAATGAAAACAGCAAACAGCAACACTCACTCAACTTGTTTATAATTTATTAATCAAAATAACTAATTGAGAAGTACAGCCAATAGATGTGGATTCTAAAATATACGAGGAATATTATAGGAGCTACATCAAAATCATACATGGGATATAACGAATAAAAACACTTGTGACTTTGTGAGAGATAACAATTAGATACTTGTGGAGTAGCAGCGGTATGACGAAATGTTTTGGTCATTCAAACTACCCATTAGACAATGACAAAACAGAAAAGAACAAATCATTTGACAATGATAAAATAGAAAAGAACAAACACCAACACAAAATACATACAGTACATAGGAAACGGTCATTCAAAGCCAACACATTAAAAAGGATAAAAAAAAACGTACCCAATGTATCACTCAGAGGTGGAGCAACCCAAAAAATCAAGATCCACATCCACCATGAGAGGCGGCGCCACCAAACCAGAATCACGATCCCATCCAGGCGCCGAACATTACAAAATCTTGTTGGTTGTGGTGGTGGTTTATCTATGTTTCCGGTGACATGATGATACAAGAGATCGACACATTGATTAATTAATCAAATTGAATTCGAACCTCATACACCACAAGCTTGCCTCACGATTCCTTCAACTTTTGTTTTTGTGGAACAACAAAGAACAAACCAGATCAGTATATTGTTTCATTTTTTTTTGGATCGAAACTTTGATTTCATTTTTTTGTGGATCAGTTTTTTTTTTATCTAAACTTTAGTAGGGTGATTGGGATGGAGGCGTGAGTAAGAGAGAGAGATAAAGAATGAATTGATATTTGACCTAATTTTTTGGAGTTATGCGTATTAAACAGAATCGGTTTTTGTAAAGCAGTAATACGAAATTCCATTAATACCCTTCTGTTATTTTATAATTAAAGTTTACATTTTGATTTATTACAATTATGCCACACATCATCTAAACCATTGATTCATTCATCTAATGGTTTAAAACTAGTTCTCGCAGTTCTCGCATTTAAAGTGGGTTCTGAAAATAAAGTTTCACTATATATATATATATATATATATATATATATATATATATATATATATATATATATATATATATATATATATATATAGCTTGGCTACAATTTTTGTAGCCAATTAGCTACAATCCCTCATATAAAATACACAACCAATTGATCAGGGCCTCACAAAAAATAATCAGGACCCACAAAAAGAATCAGGGACCCACATTTATACACACAAAATTGTAGGTAATTAGCTACAAAAAATTGTAGCTAATATATTCTCATATATATATATATATATATATATATATATATATATATATATATATATATATATATATATATATATATATATATATATATATATATATATATATATATATATATATATATAATTTGTGTATATGTAAAATTAATATGATCAATATGATAGGTTTTCTAATTGTATATTCAATGTTATAGATATTTCCATACATTTTTTTATGTTACGGGTTCGACAAAACAATCACATTTTCTATAAATAATTAATGTATAAAATGCCAACCGCTTTAATAATATTTTCATGAACTTTCGCTACGACTAATTTGATTTTTTCAAGTATTTGTGTTTCACTAGCAATATACAACCCAACTCCTTATATAATTTTAAGAAAAGCTAGTTGAAACTACAAAACAAGTATTTTAATAAACAATTTCACCTTATCGCCCGGATATAATATATAAGTGTTAAAGGCATCGAAAAATAGCAACTTTGTTGCTTTAAATCAAACCCGACCCGACTAGTTTTAAGTTACATTAATTATTTCTCATTGCTCGATGCCCCCTGTAATTGTGTTTTCTGGCTTCGCCACTGATTGCACGTGAAATTGTTCTCATGCCATGGCACTCTCTTATTTTATGAATTTCTCTTATTCCATGATATTATGTTTTGTATGCTGTTGGTTCTTGCATATAATGCATCATTGTTGCTAGTCAAGATCAAAACATATTTATGGAATGATACCTAAACTTCATAAAATTACATGTAATGGAAATGCTGTGTTACCTTGGCTACTTAAAAAGTGTCTGTATAGTAGATGCTACTTTTAAAGATATTACAAAGCCCAAACATAAGGAAGATTGGCGCCGTTTATAGGTTTCACTGAATTATAGGACACCCAGGAACATGGACAGTACCAGGGACCGAAGGGCAATTGGCCAATGGACAATGGTCATCTACCTCTAAACCCCACCATTCTGGTCCATTTATGTTCCTATTTTGTAAAACCAAATAGCAAAGGATCCCCATGAATGCAACACCAGCGTCAAGCCCAGCAGACAATATATAGTTATGTCTTGCCCACCAAGTCTTGAACTTCTTATAAACAACAAAGTTGAAGAACATCCCAACAGTAAACCACATATTATAATTTACTGCCTTAACCGGTGGTCCTGGACAATTTATTAGGATCGGTATGTTCACGAGTCTTGGCCATTTCCACTCTGGAAACTTGCGAGAAAGATACCAAAATGGCACGGGTGCAAGAATCCCAAACAGAAAGAAATAATTCATCTTTGAGTACAACCCGAGATTCCCAAACATGCGTTGAGGTCCTACTAATCCCCATATAATCGAGGCATTGTAGAAAACATCGTCACCTGGGCATGTCCAAGGACTGCCAGTAGGTAAATTTGCAGGGTCACAGATAAATTCCACTGTTGTGAGAAGCCACCAAGACGTAGCAAAGTAGACAGAGGATGCGATGATTGTCCCTACCAACTTTTTAGGTATACATGGTCAATGTCGAGTAGTGACTGATTAAAGTATGATTTGTAATGTTTTTATCTATACCTGAACAGTGAACATGGACTTGGGTGGGATTTTCATATAATGCCCAAGCTTAAAATCAGAAAGAAACTGTAAGGCTTGCCACATGCTGTTATCACCGTACGTTTTGAACACCACGTTGGCTAGTGGTCTCCCTGGATACATATACCCTATGATCAGCTCCGTGATAACATTTAGTCCCACTCCCTGCAAATATTAAAACAGCTTATTAATCACGGCCAATATATATAGAGTTAAATACATGGACACTAGCCCACATATACACAAAAACAGACAGTCACCTGGTTTGTGGTTGCTACAATAACACCAACAGGCAATGTAAAGATCAAAGCCAAGCCAATTGCTAAGATGACTCCCCAGTAAGGAAGCTGCAACTGTCTCCCAAATCCTTCGCATGTAAGCAAAGAAAGTCCTATCACCAATACTAGCAGACAATGAAACCACCATTGCGGGACAGGGTCATAGTTTTTCTTCATCAACCTTGTATGTACATCCCCAATATTATTACTGATTGATGCCTTAGTTTGTTCCAAGATTGTGCTGTAAATTAATTAAATAATAGAAAAAGAAAATCAAAATTCGTAATCAAATTCTATGAAACATAAAAGATAGTTTGTAAGTGATACAAGATAAATTAAGTACCTCCCATGGAACAGAAGCACATGAGATACGGTGGCAGCCAATGTTGCAAAACTTAGACCATAGGCTATAACAAATAAGATGCTAAGATTGACTTTTCCATATTCATCATATCCTTCTTGATTGAAAGAGAAAGTAGTTTGGTTTAATACTTTTGAGACGTTGTACGTTGATCCATCAGCATTGTAAGTCTTGAAAGCATACATTGGGAATCGTCTGGCTTCATACCAATTGTTCCAATAAGATAACGGAACCATTATGTAAAATATTATGACATAGCCAACCAACATATTCATCATAGCGAATCCAGGTGTGGCTAACGGGCTTCCTAAGAAAGAAGCAACAGTTGCCCAATCAAGGCCGAAAGCTCCAATACCGTATCCTTTAAGACCAGAACCAATTTGTTGAGCTTTGAATGAATCCTTCCATATCCAGCATATGAAGGAGAGAGCCGTGATGGATTGAAATAAATAGTTTGGAACAACATAGTATGAAAAGCTGGTAATGAGCACAATCATGAAGAACTGAAGCCTTGTTAGCCCTCCCTTTTGCCTCTTCTCTTCCTCATGCAATGCCCTGCAAGCGTAGATTATTTAATTTGTGTTCAACCTTTGAGATTAAGACTGAGAATGAAAGAGTGAGAGTGAGAGAGATGAACCTGAACAGGGAAACTTGAACCAAAGTCGCAGGCCACCACATGTATGGTGAGTCAACTAAAAATTTTCGGAAAAGACCAGCCCATCCAAATCCAAGAAGCTACTTATTCACCCAGTCAATAACAAATATGCCAGAAAATATCATGAGATAACAGCAGTTAACTAAAGCGCAGGTATTCTGTCAAACTGCAACAAATTGATGAAATAAAACGAGTAGAAACTTACCTGAGTACTTTGGGATAGCAGTAATGCCGCAAGTGGATTAATTTTAATGTGGTAGAAGGCCTTGACAATAGTGATAATCGCTACTGCGTACACCGAACTCGAACCAGCATTTGCTAATATCGTAATAAGTGCATGCTCTTTCATATTGAAAGGCCCTGGATTCATTGAAAATGACCATCTTATTCCTGGTAATCTTATTTGTTTTGTGGGTAGACTTGCTTCCATCATTCTTCCAACCGGAAGAACAACAATTTGGGCTATAACTGAGGAAACTGATAGCGCGTTTTGGCGATAACCAAAAAATTGGTTCATGAAAGCAAGAACACAACAAGAAATGATCCCTAAGAACCAAGTCCGAAAAGTCAAGCAAGGTAGTGTTGGATCATCGGTTGTGGGGACAGTGAGTCTAACTTGCTCAATTGGACAATCATTTACCTCTTCTGTCACAAAAACAGAAACTTGATATTAGCAGCATCATCATATAGTAGATATAAAAAAACTAAAACTTAGACATGCTAAAAAAACTTATATGGACGTGCCAGAAAGGTTAGTTACCTGCATCAGGAGTGGAGTTTTGGGCATCACTTTCTGGAAGGCCCATATTTAACTTGAGAAACTTAATACTTCAAGTGTTTCGACTTCGGAGTTATTAAGGTTTAATAGTTTCTGCCGAAGTGAGTGGGCTAGAAATTTATCTTGGTTTCATCTCAAGCTGCCCTGTTAGCTTTGACCGTTGATTCGTTTATATGCATCAAGACACATATAAGGACCGAAGGTGATGGAAACTTCTTTTGTTGCCTTGTCTTGTTAACTGATTTAAGGTAGAAAACATTTAACAGATATAATATGGGTGGATGTGCATTGCAGGTACTTTCAAAGGTGTGAAATCGTTATATAATATACTAAAAACAGCCATATGTGAGAGCACAGATAAAACAAGAAGCATGAATGTGAGTAAAAGGTGGTACGTAAAGGTATGCATCAGCTTTCATTGATAAATTTATGTGTGGATTTTTATTTTTATTTTTTCTATTTCCTTTTTATTTTATTATTATTATTATTTTTATCAATCCGTTTGTCAACTAGTACTGGAACCGTTCCTTATCATTTTTTTTGTTGCCTTTCATTAACTTATCTACTTGACATAGACTTAAAAAGGAGTGCCTTCATTAATCATTTTCTCTCATGTAATATCTTTTCTTCTTACCTCTTCTAGAATAATAAAGTTTTACGGCACTTTTTCTTTTTCTATCCCACAAGGACAACCCTTTTTTAGCTATGACATAACTACGTACATTAAACTAATTTAAATGGGAGGTGATATGCACACAACACTAAAGTTGTTATATTCATACATATGTGTTATTGTACCATGTACATACATATGTGTTATTGTACCATGTACGCATTACAAAAGTTGTTATATTCATGTAGCATAGTTTCATTAGCTCGTAAACAAATCGATGTAAATACTTTAAGAAACGATAAGGAAAGAAAATGATGAATAGAAATAACTTTACATTAAGGAAATTTGAGGCCAGTAAGGTAGGCATACATGCTACATCATCAATTATTTAATGAAGAATCCTATTTGAAACTATGCATCTCATAAGGTAGGCATACATGCTACGTCGTCAATTATTTAATGAAGAATCCTATTTGAAACTATGTATCTCATAACAGCAACTGTGGCCGGATTGTGATAACGATTGTTGCAAATATTGTTTTAATAAAGTAATTGAATCTTTGCATGGTTAAGAAGATTTTGCCGTTTGTAGTTTGCTATCACTTTCGTTACATGTTAGCCTTGTCATCGTAACGTACTTGGAGTTTGTGTTCAAATGGAATTTCCTTTAACTTTTTGAGATGCCAGTACCACATATTCCAAACTTAATTGTATTGATGGTACGTAACTTTATAATGAGTCAATATCAGGTGAGATCTATGCAAAGCCAATGTTATCCAAAGAACAAATGAGAAGATCTTAACCATTCAATCTTCTTTCATCCAATGGTCCACAATCCATCTGATAATAAAAAGGAAGGACATATTAGTAAAATCACATGTTACAATAAAAGTAAAAAATAATCTTAAATCCACTCATTCAACAAACCACTTTCTCTCTCATCAAAAAACCCAATTCCAGATCTAATCTATATCTCGCCGGATCTCATCTCCATCTCGCATCTAATCTCGTCGGAATCATCAAACGTCGCCGAAATCACCATGAATCCGACGGATTCATCAACAAAACAACCGGATTCTTCATCAAATCCACCGGCATCGACATCAAAACCGTCGGAATCATCAAACGTCGCCGGAAGGACAATGAATCCGACGGATTCATCATCAAACCAACCGGATTCTTCATCAAATCCGCCGACATCGACATCAAAACCATCGGAATCGTCATCAAACTCGCCGGATTCGTCATCAAATCCGCTGGAATCGTCAACAAATCCGCCGGATTCATCAACAAATCCGATTGACATAGATGATGTGGTTACATATGATGTAGATGATGTCGTTACAGATGATCATGTAGATGAAGTACTCACAGAAGTTGATATGAAGGAACATGATGGTAAAATCCCTTGGGAATCTGATTTTGTTGATTAATGGGATTCATAGATGAATCCCATGGGATTCATGTATATTCATTGAATCATGAATCCCATGGGATTCATGGATGAATCCCTCTAATTCTGATTTTGTTGTTTAATGGTAAACTAAAAAAGACATTTAAATTCATTTGAGATCCCATGGGATTCATGGATGAATCCCATGTGATTCACAGTGAATCCCATGTGATTCAAGTGAATCCCAAGGGATTCATACACAATCCCATGGGATTCTTTATGAAATCCCACAGGATTCATGCAGAATCCCATGGGATTCTTTATGAAATCCATAGGATTAATGCAGAATCCCATGGGATTTCATAAAAATCCCATAGGATTCATACATGAAGCTATAGATATGTATACAGAATCCCATAGGATTCATACTTGAGTTATCTTAATCCCAACTGCTTTTTATATACAGATTCTATAAAATCACCAAGACCAACTTTATATGAACACGCTGAGACACCGGGCGGATCAGTATATTGGAAGCCTCATGTACAAGAAGGAATTCCTGTAGAGGGAAAATACTATGAAACATTAGATGAAATCCCAGGGGATTCATTGTGAGTCGCATGGGATTTCATAAAGAATCCCATGGGATTCATTGTAAATCCCATGGGATTCATTGAAAGACTTGTAATATATAACTTGAATGATGTTGAATCCTATGGGATTCATTGTAAATCCCATGGGATTCTTTATGAAATCCCATGGGATTCTTATTTTTATTTTTTTTTTGTATAACATGTTTTTAAAATATTTTTTTTTATATAACAGGTTGTAAAGCTCGTATAAGGTTAGAATTGGATGTCATTTCTGAAAAATACAAGCTAGTTCAGTTTATTGCAAAACACAACCATATGCTCATACCAAAAGAGTACAAACATTTTACCAAAAAGCAAAGAAGAATGACACAAGCAGAAAAAATGTTTGTTGTTAAAGCTGCAAAGAACAAGATTGGTCCAACACGGGCTCACAACTTGCTAACGAGTATGAAGGGTGGGTATGAATATGTTCATGGGACAGTTGCAGATTTTAAGAATGAAATGCGGGATGTTAATATGTTCATAGGGGAACCCGAATAGGCGAAAGCCAAAACCAACCTGTCCGGAGAAGCCAAATGCAGGGCGAAAGCCGAAACCAAAAGTTTCTTGATTATTTATATTCTGGTTTCTGGTTTTGTTAGTTATTTTTTCTTCTTTACTTGATTATTTAGATGATTTGAAAAGAAAATTCTTTTTTACTTTGAATATATCTTGTTTCTTACTTATATTCTGTAAGAATCCCATGGGATTGTATATGAATCCCATGGGATTCACTTTGAATATATCTGGTTTCTTACTTGTATGTATGAATCCCATGGGATTGTATATGAATCCCTAAGGGATACAGAAATATGTTAATAGATTAAGTGGAAAGATTAAGTGGAATCCCATGGGATTGTGTATGAAACCCATGGGATTGTGTATGAATCCCATGGGATTATTTCCATATTCTCTTCTACCATACACATATTTTCAAAAGATTAAGTGGAAAAAAAGTCTATCATAAAGAATCCTTTGGGATTATGAATGAATCCCCTGGGATTCACATAATTAACTGATAAAAAGACAAATAATAGTTCTACCACGCAAACGTTCTGTTATACCATTCAGAAGTTTTAAAAAGACAAAAATAATGCACATGTTCGTAAAAAAATCTCACGGGATTCGTAAAAAGACAGAACCTTTTTTTCAAAATTTCCGTCAAGAAAAATCCCACGGGATTCGTAAAAAAATCCCATGGATTCGTAAAAAGACAAACTTTTTTTTTTCAAAATTTTCGTCCAGAAAAATCCCACAGGATTCGTAAAAAGACGAATTTTTTTTTTCAAAATTTCCGTCTAGAAAAATCCCACGGGATTCGTAAAAAAATCCCACAGGATTCGTAAAAAAATCCCACGGGATTCGTAAAAAAAATCCCATGGGATTCGTAAAAAATTCACTTGTGATTTGTATAAATCCCATGGGATTCTGTATAATCCCATGGGATTCTGTATAATCCCATGGGATTCTGTGAAAATCCGATGGGATTCTCTATAAATCTAATGGGATTCTGTATAATCCCATGGGATTTTGTATAATCCAAGAAACAACAAAAAACAACCAAAAAGTAAACTAATTAAACAAAAAAGATAAGTTCCATTCCAAGTATGGTAGATAAATTGTCAAAAACCACCTAAGATAAGCTACATCATATTGATACTCAGAAATCGGAAACAGAGAGAATGTGCAGTTATAAATAACCAACTGGTTAAACTCAAGGTCCGTTTTGGCAATATGTCCCCCATTACGAATGTGCAGTTCTCCGCTCGTCTCTTCATGTCAGGATGCCTGGATCCATGGTCAAGAACAAGGCCCTCCACCTATTGAACAACATAATCAAAAGGTAATTAGAAAAAATCCACAATCTGCGTAAGTGAAATGATAATGGTAATCACATCTAACTTACCAAGCGAGTGTCTACATCAAACTTGTGACGCATGTGCATAATCTCAACCATAAAAAGATCTGCCAAAGATTCATACAACTCACAAGTGAATTTTCCGCTGTATGTCAGTCAATTGATCTGCCAAAGATTCATACAACTGCACAACAATATCAAATATATATATATATTATACACTATAATAGAACCTGCCTTTAAGTAACCAAACAATACTTTCAACAAAAAAAAAAAGAAAAAAGAAAGGGAGTAACGAAAAAAACCTTAGTTCTCAATGTAGTTCTTGCTACCATCTTAAGCATTTCTCTGTCAGGCCCATCACCCATCACTACAGGAGTCTTGAACTTTTCGAGAAATTCCAGAGTGGCCTTCTTAGCAATTTCGAAACCATCAACCACAACACGGGGATGCATCCCTGAATAAACAGCAACAAAAATGAACATACTTTTTCAGTTGCCATATTACTCAAATGATGATGGCAGCTATTATAACTCACCTAACTTTCAAATTTTAACCAATACATTACACATAAAGCAATATTATTATGTGGTAAATCTAGCTAATAACGAGAAAAATAAACTACGTAAACAAAAATACTGTTAATGATGATGAGGTCTGGTATTTCAATACAATCATACTAATCAACAAGCAACACAAATTAACTACTCTAATTAAGACTGAGAAAATTAGATACCTTCATCAATACAACGCATCATTAAGTAATCCACTACTCACTTGGCTTCCAGACGTGCAAACTATACTGTCATAAAGCTCATTGGGGTGCACATACGACCTACCAGTTCAATCTAAATAAACCAAAAGCATACTCGTCTCGCACAGTTATTGCACGTGTTTCGTTTAAAGTACAAGTTAATTCTAGATTCAATGTAGTAACGCTGTGGCATAGATGCATACGAAGTGGATATTCACATCTTTAATTCTTTTATAACATTCTGAAGTTCAATTGAGTCATCAGTCTTTCTAGAGTGAAAATATAGAATAACCGTTTTATAACTTGTATAGTTTCACTTGCACTTGTACCTTAGTAATAAAAACTTACTTTCTAGATTTTTTTTATATCAAACTTGCTACTTTCCTTGCCATTGCAACATTATCTTTTGCAAGCAAGCCTATATTTCATGAATCAGCATACATATTTCGTAAGTGCAAACTTAACCTAAACTCATACACTCATATTGTAACAAGAGTTGAAGAACAAACTTCGGAAGTAAAAATGATTTAAGTACTAACATAAGATCGGGAAATTGTCCATCTATTATATATTCTCGAAACTATGTAACAGCAAATAAGCATTGCTCAGTGTTTGGTAAAAGACGCTTGCTTATAATCAGCCACTTAATTGAGATTGAAATATACAGTTCGGAATGTGGCTTATTAAACTCGTTGATTCTTATTCAATAGGCGGTCTCAGTGACTTTAACCGCATCATTTTATAGCGGATCACATAATATATCACAATTTACTATCAAATTAATTGATTTTATATTCTACAAACAGCCGTAATAGCCGCTAAACAAGTTTGTTACGAAAACTAACCATCTCCTTAAGCAAAGTATTTCCATCCTTAGTCAGCTTAATATCACCAGCTCCTCCAACAAGCCTTCACATTGTCAACCCCACCACCATCGTCCAAACTCGCCTTCCGCATCACCGCAACCTCCATCGCCCTCTTCTTCACGATCTGGAGACATAAAAAAACCATTAGCATTAAACTTAAAACAGCTCATATCCAAACACAAATTGTTTACTTGTTTCCCAAAACTCAAAGATATTTATTTACTTTTATCCATAGTTCTGTATCAAAACTTAATTACTGATAATGAATCAACTAGCAGAAAACGAACATATTAATGATTAAATCTTACCTGAAGGAGTGTAAAATTGCTTGAATCGAGCTGTGATTGAATCATATTCCGTTTAATGGTATGATTGACGGTCCAACAGACGCGTTGATTTTGATCAATTTGGCATGAACAACGGTTAGGGTTTGATAGGTGGTTTGGTGGTGGTTAGTGTGTGAAAGTAGTGTGTGTGTAACCGGTGGAAAAAGTGAATGAGAAATGTGTGTGTATAACCGACCCCAGGATTCAGTAATTGAGATTATAGAATTACCAACATGCCCCTCGTTAAATAATTAAATTAAAATGGCAATTAATCTTAGCCATTAGATTGAAGTTAGATGGGTGGTTGAGATCAAGTGGTTTGTTCTTTAGATAAAACTTGTTCCGTATGGAACTTTTCTCATATATAATATATTATTTTATTGTAATTTTCCCTCTCCTCATTTAATTCAAAACCATATCCAAATCCAAATCCTAATCATAATCCTAATCCTATTACTAATCCTAAACACATATACAAACCAAACGGGCCTTAAAAAACATTAACTTCCACCCTCATCTTTTTTAATTAAAACCCACTTTCACCCCTCTCTTTTTAAAAATTACATATCGCAAAAACTGCAAATTTTGAATCTTTAAATATTATACCATCGTGACGAGCATTTAATTATCTTTCTATAGAGAGACACTTTCATATACTTTTGACAAACTTTTTTTTGGTTTTTTTGGTACTTTTCGTTTTTTTCTCGTTGCAACATTTTGTTTGATATATCACTTGTGATATAACACTAATCTGTAATTTCGAACACCCAACATGCTTTTGTAGAACGAGTATAAATATTTTTGTAGAACTCCAAATGACTCGTCGTTTTTGGCATTGGAAAATACGCATCCTTAGCTTTCCAACTATATATTACACATAGTTTTTGAACCACCAAATCCACACATATTATTCATAGAAGTTGAGTGTTCGAACTTATAGACTAGTGGTATATAACAAGTGATATATTAAACAAAATAATTGGAGGTTCATAAACTATGTGTGATAAATATAATAATTTTTTTGGATAGGCAAATTCGATTGATTTATCACATGTCGCTTATAGACTAGTGGTATATCACAAGTGATATATTAATTTTTTTGCTACTTAATTATCTAAGTAATGCTTTGGCGCTTTGTTGGTGTTGTATTTTTAAATTATTGTAAGTTTGAGCATGTCGTTTGGGGATGTATTTTAAGCAGGAAGAGCTAATACAAGTAGTTTAGTAGGTGTTAGAACGTTGTATGCTTATTTTATTTCATTATGTTGTTTGCATTTTCAGAATTTTATTCTACTTACAATATCTGATTGTAGTTCACATTTTACTAATCAAAGTTACGTCATTTTCTTAATTTCATTTCATTGAGATATGTTTTGAATGATTTTTGTTATTCTGGCTTGACTTTCAGTTAATTAACAACATAGTAACAACAAATTCTTGTCTTGTCTAGTTGTTTCAAATATTTAACTCAGTTCAGAGACGGGATGCGTATGTTACATATACTAGCCATGTCAGCAGCCACAGGTGTTAACTTTTTCCACTTACTGTTAATGAGGCAGTTATATGGTAGTTTGTAGGTTTATTTTAAATTGTATTATAAGACTAAAACTCAGATCCAGTTCTTTTGCTAGTCTATCTTGGGTAGCAGCACCACATTTGTTTCTTGAATTTCAGGTGGTAATTACGGATAGTTGACATTGAGTTTGACTTGTTGTCATAAAGATAGACTACATGTTGTTTACTCAATCATTTGGCCTTAGTTAACCAATCTCTTAATGTAGGATGATGATAATGATAATGATATATATGAATGATGAATCGAATGAAGCTTTAGATAACTTTAATACTACTTGGATATTGAGGTCTACAAGAAATTACATGAGGGTCGTGCTTAACAATGGGAGATACTTATTCTCTTTTGTTATGTTTCAAATGGATTTGAGTAACAAATATTCAGCTCAAAATGATCAAACAATGTCTTGTTTTCTGATATACTCTGTTTTTTTTATACAGAATGGGTTTTCAAATTTCTGGATGGGATTTCCAGCTGGCCAATAATTTCCTATAACCTGTATTCAACAACGAATAAAATTAGCTAAGGAAAAAGGATGAACTCCTTGATGGTGTGCTAAAGTGGGTTGATGAGGAGGATGCTCACATAACCAAGGCACAAGAATTTCTCCAAGAAGAAGCTGATGCCCAGAAGACATTCTTCAACTTGCAGATGTGTGTCAACTTGAACAACCTTCGGCACTACGGTATAAGGAGGCGATAAACAAGGTTTCATCCCTCGAACAACGCCAAAATTATTACTGTAGTACATATGTTAATGAATAGGTTAAAAATGCTCATACACGTGCTCGTGAAATGGAGAAACAGGTTTGTATGAGATATAAAAAAGACCCCGACATGTCAAGATTACTTGTCTTATATAAATATTGTATATTGCAGGTGGAGAAACTCCAAATGAAGATGCAGTTGAAGAACAACTTAAGGGAGGCCTTGGAAACCAAGACAAAAGTTGTTTCGGAATTACAATGTTTTGTAAGGATGATTGTTGAATGGTTTTCAGTCAGATGGTGTATCTTTTTTGATGAAGCAACATCAAAGATTAACGAACTGACAGAGGTAAAACCTGAAACTTAGCTATCGGTATATAGCTGTTAGTTCTATCAAGTGTTCATGTTCTTTTATGGTGTCTGAACAATTGAATGATTTTACATGTTATCATCCTCATTTGATATGATATCAATCTCTTGGTTTGTTTTTGTTTGTTAATTATTGTACTTAACTGTTAATAAATGCTTTATAGATATCAGATCAACAGAAGTAGACCTCGTTTGGTGAATTTGAGTAACCTTATTCTGTGCTCTGTAAAATGTATTCAGGTTCATGGTGCTTTGCTACCACCTTGTATACTTGTATATCCTTATTTTTAGGCATTGTTGCATGCGCCATTTATACTCTATTTGGTATAAGTGTTCTGTTTTTAGTCGTGATGAGAACACATGTAAGTTATCATTTTGTTGTGTCAGGCATTGGAGAAATAGGCACAAACTGAAAAATAGGCTGAACCTCACGGGCACACAATCGGAACTGTAAGTAAATTCTCTAATTTTTTTAGTTATCTTCAATTTTTGCTTGTGTATATATTGTACATAAAAGTATGTTATTAGTTCAGGTCACTAGTCTGTTTTATTATTTTATATTTGTTATCCTTTACTACAGAGAAGTGGAAAATATTTGGTGATAGTGTCAAAAAGGTCTGCAAACCGTACATCGATGATATTGCTACTGCAACAAAGCCTCAACTTGATAAAGCACGTGAAACTTTGGCACCCTACATGAAGGAGGCAGTCATAGCTTATGAGAGAAGTTTCTTGAATCGCGACCAAGTACCATGATCAGATATTTTAAAGATGACATTTTTACCCAATATCTACAAATTGCTCAAGTCAGGTTATGTTTGATCTCTAACGGGTCAAAGGGGGGGAAAAACAGGGTTGACAAAAGGAGCAAACTGGGTTATTAAAATATTAACTGTAAAATGAGAAGCCAAACACTGAAACACACCTTTATGTTAGTGGAACTTGCTACAAGCCAAACAACAATTAGATGCTGTAATCATGGATTGAACAAGTGTTGCATAAAAATATCCAAAAACAAAACTATTTTTCATAAAATACAGCTTATAATATCAGTTTTGCATAGTTATATAGCGGGTCAACTCAACCCAACCTAATGTGTTTTTCTAGTGTGTCAAAATACCCGTTTTGACCCGTTACACAAATAATCCATTTTGCCCATATACCACATCACAAACCAAGTTAAAATTCCTATATCATTTCCTAAGAAGTACAAAAGGGGCCAGACATGAAGGGCTTATTCACAATATCACCAGAGGATATGTAAGGGTCATGTGAACTGGTTTAAATGGTGCTATAACCCACTAGTGGGATGTGTAATGTTGGTGCAGTAATATAGCCCCAATGAGAGAAGAATTTAACACGGTTGTGACTAAGCCAATTATGCTATAATGCATGTCATTATTAATTATTCAAGCAAATAAGGCATGTGTTTAAGGCATCATCCGTTTTCGAAGAACACGCCATAGATAATGATCAGAAGCAAACACTAATTATCATCAACAATTCTGACTTAGTAAATAACAGAATACAAGACATGAAATCTAAAGGATTCTTTTTTTGGTACCCATACAAACTTGAAATAAATACTCAAGATGATACCATGCCTACAATAAAACAGTTATAAAAATTATTGGGTGATTTTTCCACGCCAAAACTTCAAAAGAGACCCTACCTGATGAGACAACTTACCAGTTTGTAAATCCACAACCTTGCAATGTGGCCATCCTCTCCGTGATCAATTAACTTCAGGATATACGCAAGAATCCGAGTGATCAAGCAGAAGTAGCGTCTCCTTGTAATAGCCAATGAAGCGTGTGCAATGTGGTCCAGAAACCCCAAGATTACTGATCTGTTGTGAGGACGGATCATAAATTTCAAGTGCAGAACCTTCGTGTATTCCAAACAACCGCCGTTTACCAAAAGTTGTAACTACAACTTCACCATTCTTTGTAAATCCCCATATATTACTTATATATGGATCGGGTTTGTTATTCGTAATAGTGAATAGCTGTGTAAAAGAACAATCAGGCTCCATCTTCCATACTTTAGCAGAATGAAAATATGTACCGTAAGCAAACACAAAAAGAGACCCCTTTAGCTTAGATAAGATGAAATGTAAAGGTGGGGTTGACTTTGTTATCTTATCTGGCAAGTCTATGGCTCTGAATTCTTTAGCAATCAAATCAAACGACATGATCATATATGGAATGTAATAAAAACCAACTTCATAAGCAACCCGATAGATACAATTACCTATAACAACCTGCGTGGAGTGAAAATAAAAATTTTCACGAGGCTTGCTACACTGAATGGCCGTCCATCTCTTAGAAGTCAAAGTAAAAATTTCAACTTCCCAAGGGTTTGAAATCTTGACAATGGTAGGTTCCTTAGTGACCGAACAAACCGCAAAACCAAAAATATCATATAATGCAGACCCAACAATACCAACAGATCTTCTAATTGAAGGGTTCCAAAGAACAACCATTCGTTGCTTATGAGCATGCAAAAGCAACAAACCGCGAGAGTAACCAAGAATAGAGGCGGAATCATTTATTAAAAGATCAATTACGACAGTATCATTAAGTTGTTCAATAAGGGCGGAAACTTTTGGAAAAAGGTCTTGTTGTCGGGTAAAAGTGTACCCTAAAACCAAAGTATGTGGCTGCTGCGTTTTGCGGGCGCGGTAACCAACGATAAACTCAGAGGTGTCGATGAAAGACTTCCATGGTTTCGAAACGGACCTGAATCGAATCAATGACTTGACATCAGGAACCCTTTTGATGATTTCTCTTTGGATATCAAAAGGGATGTTGTCTGACATTATATTTCTTTTCTAGGGTTTTAGTTTATTGGGGAATATCAAAATTGGGATTCACTTGTTATTATGTTTTTAAAGAGTTTCACTTGTCGGACATTATATTTCTTTTCTAATGTTTTAGTTTGTTGAAATCAAAAAATATTATATGAAATTTCGGATTTATTAATTTTTCGGATTTTACTTGTTATGTTTGGTCCTATAACTAAGCATAATTGCACATTTGCCCTCTAACTTTTTTTCCCCGTTTGGTAGCCAATAAAATATTTCATATAAGTTGAAAAGTTTTAAAATAAGTCATTAAAAGTGAGCTTATGAACCATAAGCCCAAACCCAAATCAGTCATGTTACGCCCCGTGCCCGCTTTGACCAAAAATTCTCAAATTTGAAACTTTTACGTGGAAACGCTTGACATTAACGAATGTTTTGTTACTCTTTTGACCATTGACAATAATCTATAAACATTCAGACCTTTAAACTATTTTTAAATGAAACTAGACTCAATTCCTTTAGAAATGGCGGGTGGCACAACCCGTGATGACTTACGGTTTAAAAGATATGATTTTTCAAAGTTTAACAAAATCTCAAATGCATTTAGCCGCGACACAGCTGCGGCTATTTACCTCAGAAGTCTTTTAGCCACACGGCTGTGTTTCACAACCGTGGCTAAAAGCCCTTCGACCTGCACAACACTTTTAACTTGTCTTTTTGACCCAAAAGTCGACCCTTATGACCCGATACTTTATACGGACTTCCAAAATTATATTAACATCATAATACACCATTTTCGTAATTGTATTTTGTCTCAATGACCCGTAAACATACAATATTTTATATGACAGGCATTATGCCAAATACCAGTTTTGACACATTTTCACGACGTACAACATTCACCACTTCAATATCACGTCAAACTTACCCAAAACCATTATCATTACATAATAAACCATTTCCATAACCATTTAACCCGCTTGCAACCCAGAAAAGGGTATAATTACATTTGTTCCAAACACCCATTTATCCATAACAATAAACACTTAATCCGTTCATATAAAGAACCGTTAGACATACTTAACTTTAACATAACTTTGACACTTAACTAAGACCATATAACCTGTTGGAATCGCTCATAACAGGGAAATGGAACGACATTTACGGGATTACATTATCTCTCTTGTTTTTCTCTCTAACTTGAAGATGGTGTTCTTCCATCTTCCAAGACCTCCCGGTTCACCATATCAACCAAATAATCAGTCCTAACATTGGTATCAAGAGCAAGGTCGGATTTTTATCATGGGTTGATTTTTGGTGTTTTTTATCTTGTCAAAAATGGTATTTTTTTTTTGTCGAATCTGTTTTTGTACCAAGTTTATGAATCTGAAAATATTTTTTCCTATTCATCCTTGGTTATTGCTTTTAAACAGTTTTTGTATCCATATGGTCAAAAGATGTCATGTCCTTTAACATTTGCTGTCACAAACTCTTCTTTGTCTCCTAATAGTACAATAACAGTTTTTTGTTGATAAGCATTTCTTGACATTTTTTTTATTCATTCCTGTGAAAGTTGTGGTGGTCAACATGGTATTTATATGTGGTCAAACAGTCTAAAGATGTGTTCTATGCAGTTTTCTGGGTTTATAACTATGTTGAACGGAATCTTTGGTCGGAAAACTCGTCGGAGCAAAAAGTCAACAAGTCAATACCCTAGTTCTACGCCTAAGGATCTTCATATTATTTACGAGTAACTTGTAAAGTTACTCGTAAGGTATTATGCGTAAGGTCTTACGCCTAAGGACCCTAGTTTACGCACAAGGTCTTACGCGTAAGATTTCTTACGCCTAAAGTTCCTGGTTTACGCATAAGGTTTTCATGTTACGCGTAAGTCATGGGTTATGCGTAGGTTTTCTTAAAAGTTTACGCATAAGATGGTTCAGACAAAAGTTACGCGTAAACTGTTAAATGACTCGACTATTTTGACCACACCAAATACCATCATCAAGACCTCAGTTCTTTCAACCTTCATTGGTCCAATAAAGTTAAAACAAAAAATGATGCGTAAGGTGTAGAAAGACGAGATACCCAACTGAAAACAAACTTCATACAAACCAACAACAATCCTAATCATACCTCATAACTATAACATTTCGCATTTTTAGGATTTCTATCCATTTTCGAATTTTTACTATTCACTCCCGATACCCGCACCACCTTTTGACTAATACATTTTAATTTACCTTGCCAAGTCATATACCTAGTCATCAATTAGATATTATTTAGATAATATCTAGTTAAATATCTACAAAATATCTCACTAAGAGAAGTCAAATTGAAATTCTCTTCTTAAATATCTTACCATTTTAGATTTTAACAGCGTTTACATGCTCCGTCAAACTTATCACTCATTTAATATGCTAAGATAGGTTATATTAATATGTTTTAACATTTTTATAAGTTTCATATTTTTAGGATACCCGGTTTTAAGTTTCGTGACTTTACGACTTAGAGTTAGCGATTAACGGGACCAAAACTCACTCCGTAAAAACAAGATATTATCAAAACTCATATCTAGTCATCCAAGATAGGCATGGAACGAAATTTAGACCACATGGGGTGTTTGTATATGTGTCATCAAGATAAGACTAGGAAATTTACAAAGGAAGACTTATACATGTTTAAGTAAACTTAACCTTTAAGACTTAACACCTATACAAAGTTTGATAAATATCTAAACCATGTAACCTCCTCATTACACTATAAATACAAGGCTCATCTCTTCCTTTCTCTTCATTCCAAACGCCTAACAAACAATTCACAACACCATGATTCTTTAATCTTCAAACTACAAGTTATATATCAAAGTTCAAGGTCTAGTTATTCCCTACATGAAACTAGTGTTTATTTGGTGATTCCATGGTTGAATTAGGAGCTACACAAGGGTATTAGGGCTGAATTCATATATTTTCCACAAGGGTTATATCAAGGGTTAGCAAGGTGTATTAAAGGTTGGAAGCTAGGGACTTTGGTTGAAAGCATTTAGGTTTTAATGTCCTAGTTTTGGTTCTTGAATTGTTTCATCACAAGGATTGTAAGCAAACTCCTATGCTTACCTTTGATTTCAGTAAATACTAGTATTTCATGTGTATGATATATTTTGTATGCTTATTATGGTTGATTGTGCTTGGATAAATGGACTAAACCACTAGAAATTGTCAAAAGGACTAGTTTTGCAAAACAGAAACTGGACAGGGGCTGTAAACGTAGTTACTGGGTAAAATTCGTGGACTTAGAAACTTAGGTAATAACATAGGATTATAGATCTATGTCTTGTGGTCATTTTTCCGGGTGGCTCGTGCCGTAACTCATCCCGATGAATAAACTATAGCCAAAACGGCAAAACGTGTCCAAATCTGAGTAACAGATTTCAAACGGGTAAAACTCATAAAACTTACATATAACCAACTGTTAGTCAAAGAATAAAAGTTGTAGCTAACACCCTAACTTGAACGTGTCCGCTGGCTGTGCATTAAACGGAGTTGTAGAACTCGACTTATGACCAAAACCGTGAGACAGTTTGCTGCTGATTGAAATAACTAGTACATTCAAGGGTAAATTGGTAATTTCACATTAGTTAAATAATTTCTGGGGAAGTAGGGCCCACTAATCTGTTTAGTACTATCAATTACCTTTCCGAGGACATAAAAATCGAGTCGTTATCATTTACGGTTTAGAAGTAACGGGTAGATTTAGACGGGGAAAACTTAAATATAAGAAACGTAAACACTTATACAACTTCACAAATGTTAAGTATCCAAGCATAATTGATGTAATAACTATATAAGGTATGTTTATACATTCACATCGTTATTTTAGAACCTAAGACACAAAACATATTCTAGGTTGCGCTTAAAGGTTTCTCGGCTTATCCATCGATTCGTTATACATTGGATATCACATTTATTAAGGTGAGTCATAGCCCCTACTCTTTTAATGCTTGTTTTACAAACTCTTTGGGGGAGATACATGCTGTGACAACTCGTAATTTCAGGTCATTTTACAAACTTTAAAAGTTTCACTATTTCATCATTTATCGTAAATTACGTTTACGAGTATCAAATTCGCGTAACCTTAATGGTTTAGCTGCGAATTCATGAACATTTCATAAAGGACATTTCATATAGACTAGGTTTAGTCTACATATCATTAGCATCGTTATCATCATATTAATTCATGCATGGGTTTTGCATTTTTCATTAAACGTTTATTTTCCTATTAAATAAACGCTATCGCGTAAACATTATTTTGAAACATTGATCCGACACTTCCAAAAATAATCTTAATATATTTTTATACTCATTTTAAGACTATAAAAATTATATTATTAGTTTACCCGATGTTTTCAATTTATTTTGTATATAAATTATTATATTTATATAATTGCGACGGTTTTCTTAAATACTACACGATAATTATTATTTCACTCAAATTTTGCAAGAAATGTATTTTTATAATTTTTATGACTTCAATATATTTTATCTTGACCCGTGAAAATTTATTTTTATCTAACGCTACCCTAAATACTCAAATGTGTACACAAGTTACCAACTATACTTAAACAATTACACTTATACTAATAGATGTATACACTTAACCATGTAAAATACACCAAGTCCTTTTTATTTCATGTGTATGTCGACACAATTGAATGACTCACACAAATCTTGCACCAAATATCTTGTCTAAATATCCTAATATTACTTATTATATTCTTTACAAAACACATACAATGGATATTTGATGAGTGTCTAAATACTCATCATTTTTGTATAATCTAAACTGCAAAATCATCTGAAAACACTCAGAAACACATCAAAATGATCAAAATATCACAAATCAGTGTTTTATGTGTTTTAAATGCAAAAATATCAAAATCAGATGAAAAATGATTCAAGTTTGAAAAATGATTCATGTTTGGATAATTTACATTTATGGTCCTTGTGCTTAATACAAACCAAACGGATCCTATATATTATCTAAGCCCAAAATCCAATCCACCTTGGCCCAAAACCAACCCAACCCGTTTGTATTATTAGCCACGGGTCAAATAAAGTCAAACAAACCAAAAAAACCGCCCTCCACTGTACATCATCCTCACAACCCCTGTAATCTCGCCCAACCCAACCAAAACCCGGTTCCACCTAACCTAAAACCCGAATCTATTATATATCCTAGGCAAACCAAACATAATTCGTGTTCCTGGTATTTACATTTAATAGGTTTGTACTTAGTAAAAAGTTTGAACTTAGTAAAAAGTAGACTAAAACTATAAAAACGTAAATTTTGTGTATTTTGTGACTAAACACTATAAAACTAGTAAAACTACACAAAGACTCACAAAAGTCTACTAAAACGTCAAATCTAATATGTTTTTACTACTCATAAATCTGTGAGTAGTTTATAGGTAACATACACAAAACATTTCTTATATTATTCATTATAATCCTATAAATCTGTTCTATAAACCACGTTCTAAACACACTCAGTAAGTTAACACAGCTGTATGTGTACTTTATTTTTCCTGAACCACATAAAATGTACCAATTCACATATGTAGATAATCATATTCACATTAACAAATTCATATCAACCATTGAACACATGTGTAAACTCATAAATCCCATCGCAATCTATTTTTATTTAAAAGTGCCCAGTTCTATTTTATATAACTTCAGTATTTTTAATATTTTTATGTAAAGAACGTTTTAAACTCACTTTATTATTAATAGCACATCATAAATTCTTTTGGCAGCGTTAATATATTTATATTATTAAATATATGTTTTATTTAACTTTTG
>BPTQ01000004.1:286768802-286846301 GCA_019973895.1 Chrysanthemum seticuspe | reverse complement strand
ACTTATACAAAGTCTGAAATCAATTTTATGGTTTACAATTGTGATTTGCTTTGAAAAAAATTCCAAAACTGTCACTTAAAGGGTGTTTGGATTTGCTTGCTTAAACTGATCAGGTCTTGTTTGTGTTGAGTGCTTGTACTGTCTTTGTGTCTCACTAGTCCTTTATAACTCAAGTAAACCAAGAAAAACCAGTGGTCATTTAGTAAAAGTCAAAATCTCAAGTGATCTCATTTTCCTTGTTCACTGTTGGATTTTAATGAATCATGACCATGGATTTGTGTTTATAAGTTGTTAATATTGATCAAATCAGCCTTATTTCAACTTAATACATCATAATCAGTAGCTTAGGATCATTCAAATCTCACAATAGTCAACTGCTTCATTTTCTCAAAAAGTCAAAAAGGTGCTCTGTGCACAGTTGTGGTACCCCATTTCACAAGCTCTTAGAGAGCTTATTAATGGCCACTAGCTTATGTGTTTTAGCTTTTTGAGAAGCTCATCTAGCTGACTCAAGGTTCCAAGTTTTATTTTTCCATTTGTAGCTTATTAGGTAGGGCTGCACTCAGCTTATTGTTTTGTCCATTTTGACTCAGTATACTGAGTTATACTCAGTGGTTTTTCCAGTTTTTTAAAAAGCTTCTCAAAAGCTCATTAGTATAAGCCAATCCTTGTAAAATAGTTTTTTAGAGAGCTCAGTTGGTCTACTTGTTGGTCCAAGTTTTTATTTTCATTCCCTAGCTTATTACAGTGCTTAATAAGTAGCTTAAAGGTGCCTAGTGATTTACATAGTGTCCTGTGTATATCAGTTATATATAAGTGCTTATTTTAGCTTATTTGGTGCTTATTTCTAAGTGCTTGAGCTTGTTCAGTTGTAATATTAGCTTATCATCAGTCCATTAGCTTATTTCCATTGTAGTTGTTTAATAGCTTAAAGCCATTTTGGCTTAAAACTTTTTAGCTTATTTCCATTTTCTTGCCACTGTTGAGAAAATAAGCTCATACTGAGCTTATTAATCAGTTTCATAAAAAGTCACAGTTATTAAAAGTGCTTATTTTCTTGTGCTTAACAAGTTTGTGAAGAAAAATTCCAAAAATAAAATAGTTGCAAAAAAATTGCCACTGCTGGGATTTGATCTCTGGCCACCCAGCTCACCACACCACACTCACACCAACTGCCCTAGGGACTTTTTCAGTTTTTATTTACATCATTTAATACTTAGCCCTTTTGTTTCCAAATAAGCTTATACGAGCTTATTCACTTATTTCCAGCTTATTCTTTATAGTTTTTTCAGTTTTTGTATTTTTTATAAATTTGTATTAGTATTAAGTATTTTATAAAAAAGTTTCAGATTTTTCTCAATGGTTTTAGTATTTTTAAACATTTAATTAGTGTAAAATCTTAATTAAATCATAATAAAAAATATAAAAGTCAAAAAAATATAAATCTTTTTTCTAAAATTTTCTTTTATCATATAGTACGTAATAAAATTGTTTTTACACTTGTAGGACTTTTATTTCATAAATTTTACGTTTTTGCTTGCGCACTTGCGTAATTTTTAGACTTAACTTACGTTTTCATTTTAAATCTAGTTTTTAGATAATTTGAGTTTACGTTTTAGTTAATATAGTTTATTTAAGTAATTTTATTTTATAAAATCACAAAAACATCATTGTAAAAATAGTGATAGCGTTTATTTAATATATTTTATCTTTTATTTCTTTTAGTTTGCATTTAAGTCGCTGTAATTTATTAATCTTTTCTTTAGGTATAATTTCTCATCAAAAACCTTTATTGATCACTATCCTTAGTGATCACTCTATCATCTGAGTTTGTTTTGACACACCATTGAGTCTCCGTGGGACTAAACGACCCGGGAATTCATTATATTCTCCAGGACTTCATTGTATTTGTGCTCAAGCTGTTTTAAGTCTGTTACGGTTGGTCATTCACAAGTGGCCAGCTTGTGTGAGGTAGCTTGACTGTTTTCAGCACATATCAAATTTTGGCGCCGCTGCCGGGGAGGCTTTAGCGTGTGTTTAGCCATTTTCAGACCCATTCTTGCACATAACCCACCTTTTGTAAAAAGTTTTTGTAAAGTTATAAGAAAATCAAAAAGTTCATTAACACTTTTCCTAAAGTGTTAAAAACACCAAAAATATATAAAACAACAAAACAATCGTAGCGTTTTCTATCTTGTATTGTCTTTAAGGTGATTCTTAAAACAATACGATTTGGTTAAACGAGACGATACCAAAAATATTGTCCAAAAGTTTTTGAACCCATTTGCACAAATCTTACCTACGTCTTTTCAGTGGTACTTAATATACATAAAATCAACCACCGCAAATCAAGGCAGTGCACTACCTAACTGGGGGTGCGACCATAATAAGTTCCCGAACATCAGATTTAAAACTTGCCTTTGTGTCACTTGTGATTTGGTGTACCTTTTTCAAAGAAGCCATTTCATTTGTGATTATTGGTTAAGTTCACTTGTCGTTTTGCCTCGCATTTGTTTTGAAAAATTGATTTTTATACTTAGTGCATGCGCACTCGTTCTTCCAGTTCTAAAAGTCCACTTTCTGAACTTGGAAAGATTCCTCGTAGACGTAGAGGACGTTCAGCTCCTTCAGCCGTGACTGAGGAACGTCTACCACCACCACCTCCTGTCGAAATGGCAGAAGACAAACCCATGAATGAGCTTCTCCAAGCACCCATCGAGGGTTACGGAGATGCCATTGTTGTTCCAGCCATCGTGGCTGACACTTTCGAGCTCAAAACCGGGTTGCTTAATCTAGTAACCCAAAGCCAATTCTATGGTTTTGAGCGGGATGATCCTCATGCACACATTCGATGGTTTAACAAGATTGCATCTACCATCAAGTATAAGAATGTCCCACATGAAGCTATCAAGCTTCTTCTGTTCCCATTTTCTCTAGAGGGACAAGCCCGGAATTGGCTTGAGAAACAACCCCCTCGTTCTATTGAGACATGGGAAGATCTAGTCACCAAGTTCGTTAACGAGTTCTATCCTCCATCCCGAACCACAAGTCTTAAGAATGAGATAATGAAATTTTCTCAGAGATTTGATGAATCATTCGGGGAGGCATGGGATTGTTACAAAGAGTTGCTTCGCAAGTGTCCGCATCACGGTTTTACCGAGTTAATGCAAATGGATACTTTCTACAATGGTCTCAATCAGACCAATCAAGACTCTTTGAATGCCTCCGCGGGAGGTAATTTCCTGAGCAAGACCACAAAAGAGGCCTTGCAAATCATTGAGAACAAATCTCAGGTCCGTCCTTTCAGAGCAAAGACATATCAGTCTCATGCTGGACCTTCTTCTTCTTCATCCCCCGTGAGTACATCTAGCACCGATGCTAAGATTGACAAACTCACAGACATTGTTCAGGCTTTGGTTCTTGCTAACCAGAAAAAAGTGACCTTCACTCAGACACCAACACATGCTGAAGTGAAGAAAGTCGAGAGTTGTGTCACTTGTGGTGGTCCTCATGCATACTACAATTGTACTGCCACCGATGGTAGTCCATTTGAGGCCAATGCTCTAGCCGGTAGTTCACAGCAAGGAGGTAATCAATACCGTCCTCAAAATGAACCACACTACCGTGCTAACACTAATCAGGCACCACCCGGTTTTAACCAGAATCATAACATGCAAAACAGGAATCAGAACCAACCAAGAATGAACCAAGGTTATCAAAACCAAGGTAATTTCTATCCTGGACCCAATCAAGGTTTCCAACATCAAGGAAACCTTAATCAAAACAATTTCAATCGAGGGAATCAATTTCATGGGAATATGAATCCTAATCAAGGGAATTTTGGCTATAATCAAAACATACGGCCTCAAATTATCCCTCCAGCTCCTCCCGTCATTGTTCCTCCAGGACCATCATCTGATGAGTTACTGAAGCAGTTCATGAAGTCCCAAGATGAAATGAACAGGTTGTTGGTCAGTCAGATCGCTGATCTTAAGAAGTCTTTAAATGATCAACCCTCGGGCTCAGGAAAACTTCCGAGCAACACGATCGCTAACCCGAGGGGCGATGCAAAGGCGATCACAACCAGAAGTGGTGTTTCATATGATGGACCTGCTGTTCCTACTACCTCTTCTTCTTCTTCTCTACCAAAGGTAGTGGAAAGTGAACATCCGGCACACAATGGACCTACGACTCCAATGCCTCCTCCTCCTGTGGCAATGAGTCAAGTTACCAAGGAAACAACGGACAAGGTGCATTATTCTAGCCCACGAAGTACCGCACACGTCCTACCTTCGGTAGTCCAACCTCAAGTTGTCCAGAAACCCAAGTCAAATCAAGGAGTTGTTTTTGAACCTCCTGTAGCTCCTATTGAGAATCAGAAATCCAAATCTTCTATTCCTTATCCATCACGTTTGAATGAACAAAAGCTCCGCGAGAAAGCCAGTCATCAAATGGACAAATTTTTCCAAATTTTCCAAGAGTTACACTTTGACATAAGCTTTGCGGATGCTATCATGTTGATGCCCAAGTTCGCATCAACTCTCAAACACATGTTAAGCAATAAGGAAAAGCTGTTTGAAATGGCAAAAACTCCTCTTAACGAGAACTGCTCAGCAGTTATTCTGAAAAAGCTTCCAGAAAAACTTGGAGATCCTGGGAAATTTCTCTTACCTTGTGTATTCCCAGGAATGGTTGATTGCTTTGCCCTAGCAGATCTTGGTGCAAGCATAAACCTTATGCCTTATTCAGTGTGGAAGAAACTTTCTCTTCCGGAACTTACTCCTACATGCATGACTCTCGAGCTTGCAGATCGTTCCATATCCCGTCCTCTTGGCATTGCCGAGGACGTATTTGTGAAAGTAGGAAAGTTCCATTTTCCAGCTGACTTCGTGGTTGTTGATTTTGATGCCAATCATCGGGTTCCTCTCATTGTTGGTCGAGGATTCCTGAGAACGGGCCGTGCTCTCATTGATGTATTTGAGCAGGAAATCACATTGCGTGTTGGTAATGAAGCTGTCACCTTCAACCTTGATCAAACTTCGAGGTACTCCGCAAATTATGATTCTGAGTCGGTTAACCGAATAGATATCATTGATGTTGCTTCTGAAGAGTACTCTCAAGAAGTTCTTGGTTATTCTCATAATTCTGTGAGTGGGGATACCACCACATCTTCCCAACCTATCATAGCCAATTCTACTCCTTCTCTCACTCCGTTTGAGGGAAGCGACTTCATCTTAGATGAGATTGAAGCATACTTGGCTAGTGATTCTGTTCCATGGGAAATTGATCACGCTCCGATTGACATTGAGGGGGACATACTTCTTATTGAGAAGTTGCTTAATAGTGATCCATCATCAAACCCTCACTCTAGTGATTCAATTCCTGTTAAGATTAATCAAAATGAGATTAATCTGGAGGGAGATATTCTTCTAAAGAAGTTGTTAAATCTGGACACTTCTCCTCCTCTCCCTCCCATCAAACTTCATAACAAGGAAGTCAAATCAGTTGAGAAAACTGAAGAATTTCCTGAGGTTGAGCTTAAGGACTTACCTCCTCATCTCGAGTATGCATTTCTTGAGGGTGATGATAAATTACCCGTCATTATTGCTCGAGATTTGAGTAAAGATGAAAAAGCTGCTCTCATAAAAATCTTGAAGTCACACAAGCAAGCAATTGCTTGGAAACTCTCCGACATTAGGGGTATCAACCCTGAGTTTTGTACTCATAAAATTTTGATGGAGGATGACTTTAAACCAGCAGTTCAACATCAGAGAAGAGTAAATCCAAAAATCCATGATGTTATCAAACAGGAGGTTATCAAACTTCTTGATGCAGGATTGATTTACCCGATCTCAGATAGTCCTTGGGTTAGCCCAATTCATTGTGTTCCGAAAAAGGGTGGCATTACTGTTGTCACAAATGAAGATAACGAGTTAATTCCAACTCGATTGGTTACGGGATGGCGTGTTTGCATTGACTATCGTAAGTTGAATGACGCCACTCGTAAAGACCATTTTCCTCTGCCCTTCATGGACCAAATGCTTGAGAGATTAGCAGGGAATGAATACTATTGTTTCCTTGATGGTTTCTCGGGTTACTTTCAGATTCCCATTGATCCGCAGAATCAAGAGAAGACCACATTCACCTGCCCATACGGAACTTTTGCCTACAAACGTATGCCTTTTGGCTTATGTAATGCTCCTGGCACGTTCCAACGATGTATGATGGCCATTTTCCACGACATGATCGGGGAAACAATGGAGGTGTTTATGGATGACTTCTCGGTTATTGGGGATTCTTTTCAATCATGTCTCTCCTATTTAGATAAAATGCTTCAAAGGTGTGAAGACACCAATCTTTGTCTAAATTGGGAGAAGAGCCACTTTATGGTCAAAGAAGGCATAGTCCTTGGCCATAAGATTTCGAAAAACGGGATTGAGGTTGATAGAGCAAAAGTTGATGTTATTGCTAAATTACCTCATCCTACTACCGTCAAAGGTATTAGGAGTTTTTTAGGTCATGCCGGTTTCTATCGTAGATTCATACAAGATTTTTCCAAAATCGCCCGGCCTATGACCCATCTTCTTGAAAAGGATGCTCCTTTTATCTTCTCACCCGCGTGCATAGAAGCTTTTGAAACATTGAAGAAAAAGCTTACTGAAGCACCCATTCTCGTTGCTCCCGACTGGGACTTGCCTTTTGAGCTCATGTGCGATGCAAGTGATTTTGCTATCGGTGCAATCCTAGGGCAACGAAGAAACAAGCATTTTCAGCCTATCCACTACGCAAGCAAAACTATGACTGAAGCTCAAACTCATTACACCACCACAGAAAAAGAGCTATTAGCCGTGGTGTATGCATTCGAGAAGTTTCGGCCATACTTAATCTTGACCAAATGCGTGGTGTATACGGATCACTCGGCTCTCAAATATCTCTTTGCAAAACAAGATGCGAAGCCGAGATTGCTTCGTTGGATTCTCCTCCTGCAAGAATTTGATATCATCATACGTGATAAAAAAGGAGCTGAGAATCTAGCTGCTGATCATCTGTCCAGATTAGAAAACCCTCACCAAGATGTTTTCGAGAAAAAGGAAATAAATGAAACATTTCCTCTCAAGACACTCAATGCGGTTTCTTTTCGTGGAAATTCTACCACCCCATGGTTTGCTGACTTCGCAAATTACCATGCGGGTAACTTCATTGTGAAAGGGATGTCGACCCAGCAGAAGAACAAATTCTTCAAAGATGTTAAACATTATTTCTGGGACGACCCCTTCTTATTCAAAATCTGTGCGAATCAAGTCATCCGACGGTGTGTTTATGGACAGGAAGCTATTGACATTCTCACAGCTTGCCATGCTGGACCCACCGGGGGCCATCATAGTCCAAACTACACCGCCAAAAAGGTGTTTGATTCCGGGTTTTATTGGCCCACAATCTATAAGGATGCCCACGAATTTGTCAAAGCCTGTGACGCTTGTCAACGTCATGGTAATATCTCTCAAAGGAATGAAATGCCACAAAATGCCATTCAAGTTTGTGAGATATTTGACATATGGGGTATTGATTTCATGGGGCCATTTCCTTCGTCTCGTGGAAACAAGTACATACTCGTGGCTGTTGACTATTTGTCAAAATGGGTTGAAGCAAAAGCTTTACCCACCAATGATGCCCGAGTTGTTGTGAAGTTTTTGAAATCTTTTTTTGCCAGGTTTGGAACTCCGAGAGCGATAATCAGTGATCGCGGTACACATTTTTGCAATGACCAATTTGAAAAAGTCATGCAAAAGTATGGTGTTACCCACCGTCTCTCTACTGCATACCACCCCCAAACAAGTGGGCAGGTGGAAGTTTCAAATCGTGGTATTAAAAGAATCCTTGAAAGGACAGTAGGCGAAAATCGTGCATCCTGGTCGGATAAGCTAGATGACGCACTCTGGGCCTTCCGTACAGCTTACAAAACACCCATTGGGTGTACTCCATACAAGCTAGTGTACGGAAAGGCATGTTATCTGCCGATTGAGCTAGAGCACAAGGCATACTGGGCCTTGAAGCATGCAAACTTCGATATACAGACAGCTGGTGATCATAGAAAAGTTCAAATGAATGAACTAAATGAACTTCGTGATCAAGCTTACGAGAACTCTTTGATCTACAAGCAAAAGACAAAGAAGATTCATGACTCCAAGATCAAGAACCGCGTTTTCAACGTTGGTGATCGAGTCCATCTTTTTAATTCAAGATTGAAGATTTTCTTGGGAAAGCTTTAGTCCCGTTGGTCTGGTCCATTCACCATTGCTAAGGTTTATCCTTATGGTACCGTTGAGTTATCTCAACCCGATGGTCCTAATTTTAAAGTGAATGGTCATCGAGTGAAGCACTACTTTGGAGAGGACATTCCATCTGTGGTTGTCCCGGATCTACAAACTTTCCCCATGAACCAATGAATGCGGGGATCGAGTCAAGCTAGTGACTCGGTAATCAAAAACATTAGCACACACCATATGGGTTTTCACCCATATTTCTGTCTTCTTACCCCCTTTCTACCACCCTAGTGTGGGGGAGTTTCCCCACGCTGTTGTATATAAAATCATGTTTTAAAAATATATATATATATATATATATATATATCTTCTAAATAAATGGCCGTAATATTTCCCTTTTACGTCTCAGTTTCGGCATAACCGCCGGTACTTTGAATATTGAGGGCAATATTCATTTCTAAGTGTGGGGGGGAATTCTCTCGAATTATTTCATGTATTATCTACCCAATTCCCCCGTTTTTGGCCAAAACATTTTTTTGGAGTAAGTGTTCTACACTTACTCAGCTTGGTTATCAGTCCGCCATGTCTGTAAGACAAAAGGATTGGCTAATCCAGGAGCAAACGGCTCTTGGTAAAGATTTCTCAAATCTGTTTATACGGCTTGCAATTTGCCCAAAATTGTATGGTTCTCAACTCACCATATCCTAAAAAGTGAAGAGTTGGCTAGCCCGCAAGGTTATGGCTTGTGGTAAAGGCAGTGGAAAATCCATAATTGGTATTCAGCTCACCAAAGATAATATTGATAATTTATCTAAGAGTTGGCTAGTCCAGAAGGGTACGGCTTCTGGTAAAGACGCATCAAATCCGTTATATGGTTTATGATTTGCCAATAAATCAGATGGTTATCAGTGTACCATAGTTCTTACTTGAACTGAAACATTTGGCTACTCCAGAAGTGATGGCTTTTGGTAAAGAGTTTTTCAAATCCATTAAGTTTTCTCAAATCATTGCTAGGGACTAGCAATATCTCAGTGTGGGAGATTGATGAGTGTCTAAATACTCATCATTTTTGTATAATCTAAACTACAAAATCATCTGAAAACACTCAGAAACACATCAAAATGATCAAAATATCACAAATCAGTGTTTTATGTGTTTTAAATGCAAAAATATCAAAATCAGATGAAAAATGATTCAAGTTTGCAAAATTGGCAGTTTTAGTCCCCCAAGTTCTAAAGTTGTCAAATCTAGTCCCTGGAATTCAAAATGTGGAATTTTATCATTCAAGGTCCCTGAAATATTCTAAGTTGTAAAAAAATGATCCTTGAATCATTCTTTGGTCAATTGGCAAGAAAGGTCCCTAAACTTTGAAAATTTGCAAAAATGGTCCTTGGATTTCTAAAAATGGGATTTAATGCAAAAAGGGTCCTTGCACTATCAATGTTTGTCATTTTTGGTCCTTGTTATAAGTTTGGAAAGTTGGCATTTTCAGTCCTCATGTTTGGATAATTTACATTTATGGTCCTTGTGCTTAATACAAACCAAACGGATCCTATATATTATCTAAGCCCAAAATCCAATCCACCTTGGCCCAAAACCAACCCAACCCGTTTGTATTATTAGCCACGGGTCAAATAAAGTCAAACAAACCAAAAAAACCGCCCTCCACTGTACATCATCCTCACAACCCCTGTAATCTCCAAAACCAGGCAGTTTTCCATGACTTTCTTCAACCCCCCCCCCCTTACCTTGTCCCCTCCACCTCCTCTAAACACCAAAACTCTTAATTGATTGGAACCAACTCCAATTAATTCTCAAACCTGCTAATGAGAAAAATGGCGCCAAAAACACAAGTGTATGGTTCTGATGAATTAGAGTGATCCAAGGGCTCAGATTTGGTGGGAAAGATTCAGAGGTCAAAGAGAAGTCACAAAAGTCATTATAAAGGGAGAGAGATGCAATGTATCAACATCATCTAGTGTAATATTAAAATTCTAAGTCGTTTTAGCTTACTTTTAATTTCAAGTGTATGTTTTAGTCTTAAAACTCTGTATTTCAAGTTCTTATGTTATAATAAAGCTTTTGTGAAACTTCAATTCAAGTATCAACTAAAATCTCAGATTAAGCAATTTTCCTTATTTTCAAAATCTCATGAATGATCAATTGTTGTTTGTAGATGTTCTTATGGACTAAATAAGCCACATAAGCTCCCTAGAAAGCTTATTCAAGCTTTTAGAAACTCTAAAAAACAGTTTAGAAGCAAAAATCAAAAATCACCAAAAATACAAATTAAATAGGTGAAAAATCAAAAATCCATTGGAAATGTTGTACACAGCTGGAGCAGGGTAGATTATGGATGGCCTTGGGTTAGAAGCTTAGTGGTAAGCTAATAGGGGTGTTCATTGGTTCTTGTTCTCAGTTTTAAGCTTGGAAGCATTTGTAAGCCTTTGGTTTAATTTTTGCATTTCACTGTTTTAATTAGTTAGTAGCTTGAATCTTTGTGTTTTTATGTTCATTAGCTTTAGTTAAGTGTATTTAATCATTAAAATAAGTTGTTGTTCTTTTAAAATTTGTAGTTTATAAAAAGTTCATTTTAACAGTGAAAACATCATAATCTTCATTAGTGAGTTTTTTGTTGTTAATGTTGTTGTTTCATGCTTCATTAGTTCTAATATAGGATTATACAAAGTCTGAAATCAATTTTATGGTTTACAATTGTGATTTGCTTTGAAAAAAATTCCAAAACTGTCACTTAAAGGGTGTTTGGATTTGCTTGCTTAAACTGATCAGGTCTTGTTTGTGTTGAGTGCTTGTACTGTCTTTGTGTCTCACTAGTCCTTTATAACTCAAGTAAACCAAGAAAAACCAATGGTCATTTAGTAAAAGTCAAAATCTCAAGTGATCTCATTTTCCTTGTTCACTGTTGGATTTTAATGAATCATGACCATGGATTTGTGTTTATAAGTTGTTAATATTGATCAAATCAGCCTTATTTCAACTTAATACATCATAATCAGTAGCTTAGGATCATTCAAATCTCACAATAGTCAACTGCTTCATTTTCTCAAAAAGTCAAAAAGGTGCTATGTGCACAGTTGTGGTACCCCATTTCACAAGCTCTTAGAGAGCTTATTAATGGCCACTAGCTTATGTGTTTTAGCTTTTTGAGAAGCTCATCTAGCTGACTCAAGGTTCCAAGTTTTATTTTTCCATTTGTAGCTTATTAGGTAGGGCTGCACTCAGCTTATTTTTTTGTCCATTTTGACTCAGTATACTGAGTTATACTCAGTGGTTTTTCCAGTTTTTTAAAAAGCTTCTCAAAAGCTCATTAGTATAAGCCAATCCTTGTAAAATAGTTTTTTAGAGAGCTCAGTTGGTCTACTTGTTGGTCCAAGTTTTTATTTTCATTCCCTAGCTTATTACAGTGCTTAATAAGTAGCTTAAAGGTGCCTAGTGATTTACATAGTGTCCTGTGTATATCAGTTATATATAAGTGCTTATTTTAGCTTATTTGGTGCTTATTTCTAAGTGCTTGAGCTTGTTCAGTTGTAATATTAGCTTATCATCAGTCCATTAGCTTATTTCCATTGTAGTTGTTTAACAGCTTAAAGCCATTTTGGCTTAAAACTTTTTAGCTTATTTCCATTTTCTTGCCACTGTTGAGAAAATAAGCTCATACTGAGCTTATTAATCAGTTTCATAAAAAGTCACAGTTATTAAAAGTGCTTATTTTCTTGTGCTTAACAAGTTTGTGAAGAAAAATTCCAAAAATAAAATAGTTGCAAAAAAATTGCCACTGCTGGGATTTGATCTCTGGCCACCCAGCTCACCACACCACACTCACACCAACTGTCCTAGGGACTTTTTCAGTTTTTATTTACATCATTTAATACTTAACCCTTTTGTTTCCAAATAAGCTTATACGAGCTTATTCACTTATTTCCAGCTTATTCTTTATAGTTTTTTCAGTTTTTGTATTTTTTATAAATTTGTATTAGTATTAAGTATTTTATAAAAAAGTTTCAGATTTTTCTCAATAGTTTTAGTATTTTTAAACATTTAATTAGTGTAAAATCTTAATTAAATCATAATAAAAAATATAAAAGTCAAAAAAATATAAATCTTTTTTCTAAAATTTTCTTTTATCATATAGTACGTAATAAAATTGTTTTTACACTTGTAGGACTTTTATTCCATAAATTTTACGTTTTTGCTTGCGCACTTGCGTAATTTTTAGACTTAACTTACGTTTTCATTTTAAATCTAGTTTTTAGATAATTTGAGTTTACGTTTTAGTTAATATAGTTTATTTAAGTAATTTTATTTTATAAAATCACAAAAACGTCATTGTAAAAATAGTGATAGCGTTTATTTAATATATTTTATCTTTTATTTCTTTTAATTTGCATTTAAGTCGCTGTAATTTATTAATCTTTTCTTTAGGTATATTTTCTCATCAAAAACCTTTATTGATCACTATCCTTAGTGATCACTCTATCATCTGAGTTTGTTTTGACACACCATTGAGTCTCCGTGGGACTAAACGACCCGGGAATTCATTATATTCTCCATGACTTCATTGTATTTGTGCTCAAGCTGTTTTAAGTCTGTTACGGTTGGTCATTCACAAGTGGCCAGCTTGTGTGAGGTAGCTTGACTGTTTTCAGCACAGATCAATATTATTAAGGTGAAAAACAAATATCTCTTTCTCTCTTCTCTCTACAAACCGGCAATCACAAGGGACCAAGAGGAATTCATCAAATATTTTCAAGTCAAGATTATTTACACACTAGTTACACTCTTGATTAAGGTTGTGAAATAAAAACCTTGGGTGATTAGGAAAAACCTTTGATCATAAACCTCATCAAGTTAACTAGTAAGCATCTCATATCCATTTTCATCTTTCATATTTATTCTATGTTCATTTCATCATATTTGAGAAAAACATGCATGTTACATATGAATTTAAACCACTTATGTTATTTTTATTACTTATTATGTAATATATTTATCCTATAATGAATCCCTTGAAATATATCACTTTTGGTGATGTCTAGGAACCCATGACACCCTAAGAAGGTGTATGGTAGGATTTGAATAGCTTCGGAGTTGTTTTGAATTGGTTAGAATAGGTTTTGCGCAATAAAAACTCATCTCGACAAGTTTACATAAGGGTCTGTCCATATTTTTGAAATCTGGAAAATCCGACAGTTTCTAAAATATTTTGGGCTAGATATTTAGAAAATACACTTCAAAACGAAAACGTGGCCGCTTGAACGGATTAAAACGGAGCTATAACGAAGAAGATATGAATTTTTCAAGTTTGACGACGAAAACTATAAAATCCTGAAAATTCAGCATGTTGTTTTATCTTTTTACGAGTCAAAAATGAGTCTTAAGCGTTATAAATTGTGTCGACTTATCAAAAATATATTAGTATACTTTGATACGAAGCTAAGGATATAGAATACGTAGAAAACGGACTTATAACGGCAAAGTTATTCACATTTTAAACAAGTTGCCGTAACTTTTATTATAAGTACAATTATATATTTCTATTAGGCAAATATTACGGCCAACAAAGTGACCATGTTGAGGGTCGTTTTTAACATTGATGTAATACTTTTTATAACATGATGTCTTCTAGTAAAAGTAAGTTCGCCAAGCATATTTTCCAAAATGTCCGACCTTTTGTCAAGCGGAGTTGTAATGAATAAAATACGGCCACTTAAACTTTGCCGAAAACCACCCTTAAACAATATTTTGGATACAAGTACCCTACTTTACCTATATTTTTCTCCATGATCGAGACTTCTAGGATGAAAACTTAAATGCTAAAACTTTGAGATAATGATACAAGCTTTCCGAAACCATTGAGTTTGTTTCCTAACACTCGATATTCACTATTTTACGACTAGCTTTTCGAGGCCATTTAGTCACTTTCATGAAATTGTCAAATGATATTATTTTACGACGAAAAGTTATAATTTCATAATAAATCACTAAATGATTATCGTAGGATATCATTTCAACGTAAATACTTGTAAAGTATTTTATAACATGACGAGATGTCATAAACTTATATTTCGACGATAAATTCTATTTTCAAAACCGTACAAGTGGTATAGATTACATGTGGATTTGCATGCACGACATTGTTTCATGATTTACATTAGAACATATCATTCATAATAGGTCACGGTCAGAGGTTGCGCCTCATTTCAGTATTGCCATTACATCATCATTATCATTGCAACAGGTGAGTTTTCATAGCCCCGATTTATTCAAGTTTTTACTTTATTTCAAACCTACGGGGGAGAATACATTGCATATCATTTTTATTACGATACCAAGTATATCAAATTCATTATATTGCTTAAGTTACCTCATTGCCAGTTAAATGTCCCCATTTCATAAACATGAACCGTTAATTTCATAGAAACGTGGGTGAGTGGATAGATCTATCGAGGGTGACACCTCCATCCGGGTTGGCGGATTCCAACCGGACGGATGCATTTCATTTCATAATCATTATTTGAGTTGTTTGGCAAAACACTCTGTTGGGGCGAACATCATGATCAGTCAAGCTTCGGTGTCATGTGCTTAAGCAATTGTATCATTTTTGTGACGACATTGTCATACATAATTTATACTTGTGGTAGTCGTATTAAACATTTTCATGAACTCTATGAACTCACTCAACCTTTGTGTTGACACTTTTAGCAATGTATTTTCAGGTAACTAAGGCATTCACTTCATGGCATGCATGTGGACATATCATAGAGTCGCGGTGACGACGCGTCTCACAAGGGATTTATACACTTTAAAAACATCGTTTGACTAGTACCAAACTTATTTTCCGCACATAGTAACTTTCATTTGGGACCTATTTTTGTAACTCTGAATGTTTTTAATATATCAAACGATGTTCTTTTCAAACAACACTTTAGGTCGTTCAATATAACTGTGATTGTGATGCTATGACAGTCAATCCCCAGGAATTCCATTCCGCTGCAAAACAGGTAATTTGGGGGTGTGACACATGCTCAACTACTTGCTTTTACTTTTACAAATACTCTAAACATTATACTTGATTGTATTATACTTGATTGCGTTATACTTGATTGTGTTATACTAAACTTGATAAGTCTCCCAACATACACGGAGCAGTTCCCTCGTTCGCATGATAAGTCTCCCAACATACACGGAGCAGTGCAATTCGAAAGTCTCCCAACATACACGGAGTAGTTCCCTCGTTCGCATGATAAGTCTCCCAACATACACGGAGCAGTGCAATTCGAAAGTCTCCCAACATAAATGGAGCAGTCCAATTTGAAAGTCTCCCAACATAAACGGAGCAACACTAAGTGCAATAATGTGAACTATTATGACTGTATGTGTGCTTGACTATAAAATGTACTATATTTTAGCAGTGGGTTGTAAACACACAGGTTGCAAGTTTTGTATGGGCGGAACTTGGAAATGAGTGGATTTACAATGCCTTTGCTGTGTGAACATTCTTTAAAGGCTTTTCAACTTATTCAAAACAAACTCTATGAACTCACCAACCATTGTGTTGACACTTTTTAGCATGTTTATCTCAGGTCAATAAGACGATAGTTGTTGCATGGAACTTAGAGTCGCACGACATATTTTGGAGACTTACGCTTTTATCATTTACCATTCGAAACATTTTGTAAACATTTATATATTATACTTTGGGACCTCATTGTTTGTAACTCTGATTTCATTAATCGAATGGTAACTTTTCAAAACGTCTCATTTAGAGGTCGTTTTCTATAACTTGTACCTTGTATTATGAAGTAGCACCCCAATGACAGAATCTTCCTCTGCGGTATTTTGGGGGTGTTACAATAACATATGTCTACATCTACTTCATCCATCTCAAACATATCACAACTTCAACAAATACTCTATCCCATATCCAATCTTCTCAATCGACTCAAAATAGAAAATAAATCAAAATTGATCTCAGTATTGTTCTAACTCAAATCTGCTAAAAGATTTCGTGAGTGAAACATAACCATCATAGATCCTTGAAGAGCATGGCTCAATTTTTATTCGAAGTTAAAGAATGAACGATAACAATTATGTTATTGTCATTCTTTGATTCGTTTAAAAAGGACACAAGAACTCAAAAACAAAACAACATAAATAACACCTACCCGAGACCCATTGGATCTTGAAGATTCGCTAGTTTTTCTTGATTCGTACGTGTGCTGAATAATTAAAGTAATGGTTAGTGGTACAAATTTGTGATGTTGAAAGAACTGAAAGGGATTCATAGGTAATTTTTTTGTTGTTGTTGATTCGTTTTAATTGTGATGAATGAGATAAGATTTGATGATAGGAGATGAGGAGTATTTTTTATCTGTGTTTTTGTGAGAGTGAATAGGTGGGGGCGCATATTTGTGGTTGTTTTATTAGGTTTAGAATATGGTAAGTTGGTGATTAGGGTTACACTAATAATCACCTCAATTTTATACCCGGTTCTCTAGACTGGATTTGAATTATGGGCTTGGGCATTTGTTAGCCTTAATAGTTTTTATTAGAAGTGATGGTCATTCATGTTTAGGAACTTTATAACGTGTGTTAGATATCGTGATAGAATAGGCAACGGGCTCGTGGACTGGGCTAAGCTAATTGGTTAGAAGTTAAGTTAAGCTAGCCTTATATCAATCCATGTCCAACCCAAGCCCAAACGAGCCCATGCCAAGCCCATTAGGGCGTCTACTACTTGTACTATATAAACCCCTCAAAGTCACATTTGAGGGGTGTGCTTGAGAGTGTGTGTGTGTGTGTTTTCTTTCAAGTAATACAACTTTCTTGTTTCATCTTTCTCTCTAACATACACGATTTACATCTTAAGTCACCAACTTCTTAATCTTTTATTCTTCATCTTTTATGCATAAAGTGTGTTGGTTTAACGTGTTCATCTTGTGTTTTACGTGGGTATTTGTGATAAGGTTGAGATAGATTTAAGGTCCTACAATTGGTATCAATCGCCTAACAATGGTTTAGGAGTGGTGTGTTACGTTTTTTGGTTCAAGCTTTTCAAAAAGGTTGCGTTTTTTACTATAAATGTGGGCTTTTTTGCTTAAAGTTTTGATTTTTACGTGTTGTTAAGCTTAAAGTTGTAGACTTTATTGATCTTTAAGTGTTTTGGAAGAAGTTTGTGCAAAAGAAATCGTTTGGAAACGTGTTTTTGGGTGAAAAAATCGTGTTTTTGCAAACTGGGCATTTTCTACGCGTAAGTAACATTTTGGTCAAAACCCTATTCTTACGCATAAGAAAGTCAAAACCCTAATCCTACGCGTAATATTTGAATTCTACGCATAAGCTTTTGGTGGTGAATCTTCGTGCAACAACGGTTACTCAGTGCTTCCCTCACTTGGATAAGTGTGTGGAACACTTCGACTTGTGGATATCTTTTACACTGTGATAGTGTAAAGGATTTTTGGTTTTAAACCTAATCTTACGCATAAGCCGCAAGCTTACAAGTAAGCACTCTACGCATAAGTTAACTCTTACGCGTAAGGTACTCTATTTCTACGCTTAAAGTTTACGCATAAGGCTTACGTTTAACCTTAAGTTTACGGGTAAATTGGGTTTTACGCATAAGGAATCCTACGCATAAGCACTGATTTCTACGCATAAGAACATTGTTTACGAGTAAGATTTTGAGCATAACTTCAAACGGATATAACTTTTGAACCGTACCTCCGTTTTCAGCGATCTACCCATCAAAACGACCGTGAGAACGAGGAGAATAGACCGCCGAATTAACCAAATGGTCAACCTTCAAGTCCTAAAAACGCTCCGAAAAGAAGTTATCGAGGTTTTTAAGTTTTTAGAGCCAATTTTCACTACAACAACCGAGCTTAATCTTCATCAAACACAACTCCTTTATCGTTGAATCGATCCTACATCAACTTTATCATATAATACCTTCATCAATGGCAACTCAACAAGACATTCATGCAGCCGGTGCCGAAAACCGTCCTCCTATGTTGGAAAAAGGTGGTTATCTTCAATGGACAAGTCGTATGCTTCGTTACATAAAGACCAAACCTAATGGAAAATTGATGATTCAATCCATTCAGAATGGACCCTTCATACCTCGACAAGTACAAGTCCCTGGAGATCCTGATGCAACACCTCCCGTCCCACCATCTGTTCGTACTCAAAAAGAATCAGATTACACTGAAGAGGATCAGAAACAAGTCGACGCAGATGACATGGCAATTCACATTGTACAACTAGGTTTACCAAGAGACATCTTTGCTGCTGTAGACAGTTGTGAAACTGCTTTCGATATGTGGGAACGTGTTAGACGGCTTTGTCATGGAACTGAAATTGGTCAACAAGATACGGAGAACAAGCTGCTAACTGCTTGGGAGAAGTTTACATCTACCCCAGGAGAATCAATTGAATCCTACTATGGAAGGTTTTGCACTTTAATGAATGAGCTGATCAGAAACAAGTTGACACCCAGAACTATCATGAGCAACATCAAGTTCCTGAACAATCTACTAGAAGAATGGGGACGATATGTCACTATTGTCAACCAAACAAAAGACTTACATCAAGTGAACTTTGATCAACTCAACGATTTTCTGAAACAAAACCAAAATGAAGTGAATGAAGTCAGAAAAGAAAGATTAGCAAAGAATCATGATCCATTGGCACTCATTGCAAGACTCAACCTCCAGTGAATACACCACAACAAGCTTCATCATCTTCCACTAACAACAACCTGCAACAATACATCCCTCAACAACAAAACTATCCACCTGAACAACAACATTACCAGGAACAAGGAATCACTGATCTTGAAATGGAACCAGAAGAAGCTTTGTCACAAGCATTTGCATTCTTGGGTAAAGCATTCAGAGGTCGCTATTCCACACCAACTAACAACAACCAAAGGATTTCATCAAACACTCGCAACAGGCAAATTGCACAGCCGGGTGTGAACATGGGTCATCAAGGACAAATGGTTGGAGTTATTAGGAATCAGCAGGGATATGCTACTGGATTTCGCATGGGTAATCAGGCGGTTCCGAATCAGGGTAATCAGATGGGTCAGAATGTTGGGAATAGAGCAGTGGGTAATCAGAATGGGAATGTTGCAGCTCCAGTCGTTGGGAATTATGGAAGTGTGAATCAGGGTAATCAGGTTAAGTGTTACAACTGTCAAGGAGTGGGTCACATGGCAAGGAACTGTCCAACTAAGCTGCAAAAGAAGGATATTGCGTATCTTCATAAAGCTATCATGTTGGTACAAAAGGAACAATCTGGACTTCAATTGAGTGCTGAGGCACATGACTTTATGGCTATTATGGACGATTTGGAAGACCTCGAGGAAATCAATGCAAACTGCATCTTCATGGCAAATCTTCAGGAGACTAAGTACGACACTGACTCTGACACACCTCCTGCCTATGACGCCAATGCAGTATTTGAGGTACCAATAACTGATCCACGCTATAACAATGTCATATTTGATGTGTTTACTCGTGACGAAAAGCATTATGTGACATCAGCACCTACTTATGATACATACCTGGACAATCTGAGTTGTAGCAATACTAACTCTGAGACTCCAGATGTGGATCCTAGTCGAGACTGCGTGGCACAAAATACTGAGACTGATGAGGAAACACGTACTTATTTTGAATCATTAATCAACAACTGTGGCATTGAAATTGAGAAAGTTAAAAAGGTCAATCGCGATGTTAAGGCCGCGAATGCAAAATTGACCGCTGAGCTTGAGAGTTACAAGGAGAATGCAAAAGCCTTTAAATTTCATAAAAACAAAGAATCAGAATTAGAAATTGGTTACCGAAATTCTGTTTTAAGAGAAAAAGAATTGCAACTCAAGTATGACACACTTGATGTCTGATTTTTCAAAATGAGAAGATTCTCTTCTTGATGAAATTCTTGATAAAAATGAAAAAATCCAAACTTTGGAAAATTTGCTTCTTAAAACGGGTCATTATGCTCAAACAATCAAGATGCTTTCTAAGCAAGTAAATCCGCGTTTTCATACTAGGCATAGAATGGCGCTTGGTAACGACCCTTCTTCGTTCCTCAAGAAAGCTCAGAAACCTCCGAATGTGTTAAACAATGGAAATGTTTTGCATGAACCCATTATTGTTCGTGATTCTCTTGAAATGTTAGAACTATCTGAGGAGAGTATATCAAAAATGAAACAAAAAAATCTGGAAATCAAACCAATTGATTATAACAAATGGAACAAAATTAACGGAATTACTTTTGTTAATCAAAAAGAAAAGTCAAAGTTTTCCATCACAACAAGTGTTTCAAACAAAGAGTCAACACCAGTTTCAAAATCTGTTTCAAAACCAGTTGTTGTCTCCAATTCTCTTTCGAACATTGAACAAATGTCTTCAAACAATCCTTTTAACACAAGTGATGCGAGAAGTATTTTAGACAATGTGAAAACTAGAATTGCGGATCTTCAAGAGACTGTTAAAACTAAAACCACTATTACCCCTAACAGCTGGTTCTCTAGTTTTGACATCGAACAAAGAAAGTTTTTTGAAACTCAAATTGCCCCTCAGCTGAATAATATCAACTCAAGGGTAATTCATTTTGAACAAGCATTTTTGAAAGAAACAACTGACTTTGTCAAGGACCATAAATCCCTGGTAAAGCAAGCTAATGACTGTGTTGAACAAATCAAAGTTTTGGAAACTTTAAATGACTCTCTCTTCGAAGATGTTCTGACTACTGATATTATGTCCATTATTTTGCAAACATATTATGTTGAAGATCATGAAAGACTCCAGTCTGAGACCTCCAAAATTGTTTCAAAATATGAAAAAGCACTTAAGAAAATTGAAAAAGAAAATGTCTCATATTTTAAACAACTTGATCGAAAAACTGAGGAATGCAAGTATGACAAACTGTCGTATGAGCGTGCCTACAATGACATGAAAGCGAAAAATTATCTTTTGAGGGCTCAGCTGGAATGTCAAAAAGGAAAGGCAGTGGATACTAAGATTTCAAAACCATTGACTGAGGAGAAAGCAAATGTTCCCAAACCGATTTTAAAACCAAAAATGTCTGTTTCAATGCCTCCTCCAAAAGTCAATGAGAAAAATGATTTATCAAAACAAATCACTCCACCTGCCTTGCCTAAACAAAATGTTGAAAAAGGAAAAGCGGTTATCGAGAAACCAACAGTTTTAGCTCCTGGCCTTTTTAAGATGAGTACCACTAATGCGTCTGCCTCCACAACTAAAACATATGGAACAAACGACATAAGTTTAGAAAAGCACTCTAAAGAGACTAGGAAAGCCGAAACCACTTCTCTAGATAAAATTGTGAATCCTAATGAGTGTGCCTTACCTTCTATAGGACTAGGAAGCACATCTAGGAGCATCAGACTAAAGCCTAAGAGCAATACAAGGAACAATAGAGTCTCGCTTGCCTCTAAGAGTAGTCGCTTGAATAAAGAGAAGAAAGTAGAAGAGCACCCTAGGAATTTACCGCTTTGTAATAAGAAAGACATTTCATCTGAATGTAATGAACCTATGAAACTTGCTAAGTCTAATGAATGTGTTGAATCTCTTTGTTTAACTTGCAAGAAATCTTTAACTAATGTTCATGATGATTGTGTTTCTAAGAATGAGATTGTTAAGCCTGTTAAGAAGAATGTTCCCAAAAGAACTTATGCTAAACGAATAGGAAGACTAGTTGCGAGACTTAGGCTTTACACTACTGATAGGGAGCATAATGTTTACTTTAGGGATGACATTTGGAAACCCACGGGTAGAACTTTCACACTCCAGAATGGTAGAATGAGTGATGAACCTGTCTTACCAATAGATAACTTCTATGAGTGTGATCAGGATTTTACCTCTAACCCAAAGGAACCAAAATCAAAACGGTTTCCAAAATCTTCTTCTTCTGTTATTGGCAGGTTATCGAAATATGTCTTTGGATCGTCGACTCGGGTTGCTCGAAGCACATGACCGGGAATCTGAAGCTGCTGATCAATTTCATCTGGAAATTCATGGGAACCGTACATTTTGGAAATGATCATGTAGCAGCTATCAGGGGTTATGGAGATCTAACTTTTGGAAATTATTTGATCACTAGGGTTTACTATGTCGAAGGGTTGGGACACAATTTGTTTTCAGTCGGACAGTTCTGTGATGCAGATTTAGAGGTTGCTTTTAGGAAAAATGCTTGCTTCGTTAGAAACTTGAATGACGCTGATCTCTTAAATGGGAATCGTGATACAAACTTGTATGCTATCGACATTAACCAAATGGCCTCTTCATCTCCAATATGTCTTATGACACGAGCATCTGGAACAAAGTCCTGGTTGTGGCACAGACGGTTATCCCATCTTAATTTCGACACCATCAACAAACTGGCCAAAGACAACATCGTCAATGGACTTCCAAAGTTCAAATACACCAAGGATCACTTATGTCCATCATGCGAACAAGGAAAAAGCAAAAGAGCATCATATAAACCCAAGCCCATACCTAGTTCGGAAGCAAGGTTGCATATGTTGCACATGGACTTATGTGGCCCAATGAGAGTTGAAAACATTAATGGGAAAAAGTATATTCTTGTTATCGTCGATGATTATTCAAGATATACATGGGTTAGGTTTTTGAGATCAAAAGACGAAGCACCAGGCATCATCATCACCTTCCTGAAACGTATTCAAGTACTTCTTCAAGCTCCGGTAAGAGTAGTAAGAACAGACAACGGCACTGAATTCACAAATCAGGAGTTAAGAGCTTATTTTGAAGATGTTGGAATTACTCATCAAACATCAGTTGTTAGAACTCCACAGCAGAATGGGGTAGTTGAAAGAAGAAATCGCACTCTTGTGGAAGCTGCTCGCACTATGCTAATTTATTCTAGTCCACCGTTATTTCTATGGGCTGATGCTGTTGCCACTGCTTGTTTCACTCAGAACCGATCCCTAATCCATCCAAGATTCAATAAAACCCCATATGAAATAGTAAACAACAGAAAACCTGATATCTCTTACTTTCACGTTTTTGCGCTTTGTGCTATCCGACAAACGACAGAGAAGATCTAGGGAAACTGAAAGCTAAAGGTGATATTGGAATCTTCATTGGATATTCAAATAGCTCGAGGGCATTCAGGGTGTATAACAGAAGAACTAGGAGGATCATGGAGACGATGAATGTGAACTTTGATGAACTTTCACAAATGGCTTCTGAGAGACTCGCTCTAGAACCCGCACCAAACCCGCAGACTTCTGGACACATCAGTTCAGGACTCGTACATCAAAGAGCTCCATCAACTTTTGCTGGCACTTCTCATGAACAAGAATGGGATAACTTCTTCGAGTTAATGTTCGATGAATACTATGGTGGAACTTCGATAAATGCATCAAACCATCATTCCGCTGCACCCGCTCAAAATCATCTACCATCGCCACCAACAGAAGATGCATCTACAACGGTCAAAACCAATGCACCAACTCCATCAACATCATCTACATCTACTCCAGCAACTCCAATTCTTCAAACAGTTTTACCAGCAGTTGATGAGCAAAACCAAAACATATCATTTCAAGAAGAACCTACACAAAACCAGAACGATGCAACGTTAGATGAAGACTTATTTGAAAACCCGTTTGCTACGGAATCAGCTGAATCATCCTCTAGCTTACGAGAACCATCTAACTCACACTCGTATAATCTACGGTATCCTTCTACTCTGAAGTGGACTAAAGACCATCCGATTGAACAAGTTATTGGTGAACCATCAAGGCCAATTCAGACGAGACGCCAACTTGCCACCGATTGCGACTTATGCATTTACCTTTGCTCAATTAGCAATATAGAGCCAAAGAACATTCGCGAGGCAATGGCAGAACCCGCATGGATAGAAGCAATGCAGGAGGAACTTCTCCAATACCGTCTACATGACTCTTGGGATATGGTTCCAAGACCAATTGACATCCGCGTCATTGATCTCAAATGGTTATGGAAGAACAAAAGGGATGAAGAGATGACTGTAATTCGCAACAAAGCTCGTCTTGTGGCCAAAGGATACAGACAGGAAGAAGGGATAGACTTTGAAGAGTCATTCGCGCCGGTATCTAGACTTGAGGCAGTCAGGATATTCTTAGCCTATGCAGCTCAAAAAAACATCACGGTTTATCAGATGGACATTAAGACCGCGTTCTTGAATGGAACTCTAAAATAAGAAGTGTACGTGAGTCAGCCAGAAGGCTTCATAGACATGGAACATCCAGACTACGTCTACAAACTCAAAAAGGTAATCTATGGTTTAAAGCAAGCTCCGAGAGCGTGGTATGACGAAGTGTCCTCTTTCCTTATCCTAAACAATTTCACCAAAGGAACGGTTGATCCTACCTTATTCACACAAAAATGCAAAAACGACATTTTGATTGTTCAGATTTACGTGGACGACATCATTTTTGGGTCCACTAATCCGAATCTTTCAAAACATTTTGAAAATCTCATGAAAAGCAAATTTGAAATGTCCATGATGGGGGAACTAAAGTTTTTTCTTGGTTTACAAATACATCAATCCCCACGTGGAATTTTTATTAATCAAGTGAAATATACTACTGAGATTTTGAAAAATCATGGTATGGATAATTGTGACTATGTTGGCACACCAATGGTAACTTCACCAAATATTGGAGCCGATTTATTTGGGAAACCTATTGATCCGAAGAAATAACAGAGCATGATTGGTTCTCTCATGTACCTTACTGCTAGTCGACCCGATATTCATTTTGCTGTTTGCTTATTAGCACGGTTTCAGGCAAAGCCTACCGAACTGCACCTCAAAGAGGTTAAAAGGATCTTTCGATACCTGAAGACATCCATTCACAAGGGTTTTTGGTATCCGAAGGAATCCGGATTTGATCTAATTGCCTTTTCAGATGCGGACCACGCAGGTGACCAAGTTACAGCAAAAAGTACATCAGGAGGAGCAAAATTTTTGGGTGAAAAGTTAGTAAGCTGGTCTTCAAAGAAACAAGATTGCACTGCACTTTCAACCGCTGAAGCTGAGTATGTGTCTCTATCTGCGTGTTGTGCTCAAGTTCTATGGATGAGAACACAACTCACAGATTATGGCTTTACTTTCGAGAAAACACCTATGTATTGTGACTCGAAAAGTGCCATAGCCATATCATACAATCCTGTTCATCACTCAAAGACTAAGCATATCAGAGTACGCTATCACTTCATAAGAGAACATGTGGAAGAAGGTACTGTTGAATTATTTTTCGTGAAGACAGATTACCAACTCGCCGATATATTTACTAAAGCCATTCCAAAAGAAAGGTTTGACTATTTAGTTCAACGAATTGGAATGCGAAGCCTAACCCCTGAGGAGTTAGAACGTCTTCTCGAATCTTCTTGAAAATGATTTTTCCAAAAAGCTTCGCTGTAAATATTTTTGAAAAACAAAATACAAAATTTGAAAAACCAACAAAAGCAAAAAATAAAAATATAAAACTTTCAAAAATTCAAAAACAATAGAAACTCAAAAATACAAAAATATTCTTCTCACGACATGTCTCTCGTATAATCAATATTCTGTACGTTTCTAGAAATGTCATTCAACAATGATACGGGCATGTACAGATGCTTGAGCGAGAGTTCTTTAAATGTTTTCCAAAACATGTCGTATCTCAAAATTTCTTCAAAAATGGCTTTCGTATACTTCAGTACGAAACCCGGACAAAAATGATGACTTTTGATTATTTTCAAATCAAAACTCGTGTTTTTAAAGAAAAAATCAAGTGTACGCTTCAGTGCACTACATTTAAAACTGGTGAGAAATCATCATCATCTTGAGCACCTCTTTCAAGATTGTTCAAAAAGATTTTCAAAATCTTTCAAAATATTTTGTGCTCAAGATAACTCCCTCTAAAACCCTTTAATTGATTATGCTTTATTAAAGGGGGAGTATAAAACAAAAATGTTCCAAATTCATGCTTAAATCAAATCCGTTTGTCTCCCCAAAAGATTCTAAAATGTTGTTTAATCCGTTGATATCAAAAATATCACGACTATGCTATTTTTGAGGGGGAGGAGACGTGATTAAAATGTGATCAAAAAGTTTAATGATCGTTGTTTAAGTCTCAAAAAGAGCTCGACTCAGTTGAAAATAATGAATTGACGAGGAATAATGTACCATCTCGAGAAACTTTCTATGGACTTGACCAGGTTGAAGAATTAAAAAGAAAAGTAATGAAAAAGGGTGAAAAGAAATAGCCCTTCATAATCAACCTTAGGGCAGAAACCGGGTTCAATACATATGCTACTGGATGTCACTTAGATGACGCTGGTATTGAAGACAAAGACGTCATGGACCCAGTGGCGCACTGCACTAAACCTTCTAGCCACTCAATTCCTCTTAAAAGGATTTGTTTCATTCTCACTGGGAACCCTACATATTCTATTGACTTTCTCTTAGAGATCGTTGGTATTGAAGAAGGAGACCCTCTCCCTAGTCTCCGCTCAGGAAAACCAAAATGCACTACTGAGTCTAGAGCCACAAGATTCATCAAAAGATCTCATAGGAACACTTGACATGACATCGCTTGTTGTTCTTCATTAAGGACAAAAGTGATATATTCTAGAGTGCTACGTAGATCTTAGCAATCTGCCAGAACATTTATGAGAAGTTTCACTTCAGTGATCTTCAGTGATTGAATGGAAACTCCTACCAGGGTCAACATCAAGCAGCCCTGACAGCAGGTCACTTCGGTAACTCCCCGTGGATTACGCTTAGTGTGTCTCAAACGGTCTACAGTCGTGGGGTGATGCTTCGGTGTACCTCAGCGACTCATCTAAACTGTAGGTGTACTTCGGTACATCGCGTTATCTCACTTGTGGGACTCCAGTTTAGGAACGGCCTTTGTGAGAATTAGAGACGTGTTTTCACACTATGTTGTTAACACTCTCGAAGTTCAAACTTGTTAGTGCCGGAATCCGCTTATTACTAACCCGTTTTTATGTTTTCTTCTTATGGAAGCTCCGGAGCGGATTGATCGTGCAGATTCTCCACATGCTCATACCAACAACACATGAAAGTTCTCATCAAAATCAAAGGCAACAAAAGTTTAAGATGATTCTTCGTCAATATCAAAGAATCTACAACGTTTAAAGACTCGAGAACTACATCATTGGTAACCTAAAAGACAAATAGAAGTGTGAGCATGGTGGAGAAAAGCGTGGACACACCTAACCAACGATGTTGACAAATGGCTCAATACCACATTAACTGATCACAAAGCATGAAGGAACAAAAATCAAGACTATTCTATATCTACACGCAAAGTTCAAGCTCAAGGAAAGTAAAGATCTTATCAAGTGGAGCATCTTTTGAATGACCACCCCTTAGGGGGAGATTGTTAGCCTTAATAGTTTTTATTAGAAGTGATGGTCATTCATGTTTTGGAACTTTGTAACGTGTGTTAGATATCGTGATAGAATAGTCAACGGGCTCGTGGACTGGGCTAAGCTAATTGGTTAGAAGTTAAGTTAAGCTAGCCTTATATCAATCCATGTCCAACCCAAGCCCAAACGAGCCCATGCCAAGCCCATTAGGGCATCTACTACTTGTACTATATAAACCCCTCAAAGTCTCATTTGAGGGGTGTGCTTGAGTGTTTGTGTGTGTGTGTTTTCTTTCAAGTAATACAACTTTCTTGTTTCATCTTTCTCTCTAACATACACGATTTACATCTTAAGTCACCAACTTCTTAATCTTTTATTCTTCATCTTTTATGCATAGTTTGTGTTTGTGTGCTAACGTGTTCTACGCATAACGTGATATACGTGTTGGGTTTGTGATAAGGTTGATAGATTTAAGGTCCTACAGCATTCTTTCGCTTGGGTGGTGTTTGAGTAGATCCGAGTTTCTCCATAATTGGGCCTTACTCTCGATTGGTGGTTGGACTTGGGTCCGATTTGTTTGAGCTGAAATGTCACACTTGACACTTGTTTGTTGGGTTGCACAATTTTAATAACCAAAGTCATTGAATCCGAAAATGGTATACATTGGGCCGAAAATTTATTTAGTATTATCAAATGTATTTTTTTAATACATGGTATACATTTTTGGTATAAGCTTTGGTAAAAAGAGTATATTGTTGGTTATGACAAATATTTCACGGGGATACAACTTTTGACAAGATCGGGAAACCATTATCATAGTTCATTTAAACCATTAATGAAGCTAGTTTTGGGGATGTAACCGCAAGATGTGACTACGGCGTGAATTCAATATTAGTATTTGAAATTGAAGTGGGATATCACGGCCGCGTGTACTTAGTATCTGAAGATATCGGGGTTGGTTGGATGCATGATTCTTCGAGATCCTTGTTCGAGCTTTAACCATTACGAATGACAAAGACTTGAGTTGTCTAGTTATACCTGATGTAAGGAGTTATGTTGTTGTGCTCACAGCGTATAGCTATCACTTTTAAGGAGTTACGTTGTTGTGCTCAAGTGTCACACAAAGCTGTGGATAATTTGAGAAACTTTAAGTTTACTTTTTTTCGATGGTTGTAAGAAAAAGGGTTCTTCGTCTAACAATAGTGCAAGTTTAAGTCACAAGTTCGGGTTATTTTACTTCAGTCTCAAGTTCGTCATATTGGGTTTTCTCCATCAGTAGTCACTACAAAAAGCCATCAGAATGATAATGGGGTCGGTAAAGAGTTAGCTGAGAAGAGTATACACGAGTAGAGAAGTCTTATCAGCAATTGATTCTCACAAGATATTTATGGTACTTCACAATTTTTTGATTACTTGGACATACATGGTTTCGCTGTCTCCAATTCATCATCAACATACGTGGTGTATGATTCTGATTCATTGAAAACATCGGGGGGAAGAGAGTATAGGTGGTGTTTGCTTCCTTAATGTTTTTTGGATTTTTTTTTCAAAAACCCGTTTCCCTCCATGAATTTCTTCAATTAGGGGGAAGAAATGAGACGATTTGTGGTTCAAATTTCTTACTTTGGTATTATCGTCTCACTTTCACAGAGTTATCGTGTGTGAGTTACCTAAATACGATGTCATGATGCCTCACACACGGTCATTTTATTGAGTAACTGCATATTCACAAGTGATTGTTATTCCGATAGACCGCAACATTCAGGGGGAAGTCGTTTCATATCGTCTTTTGCGGTTTGTTTGGTGTGAAGCATCTACATACGTGAGAAGATCTTGTTGATTTCTTGCATGTAACCCCCGAACGGATTTTCCGCAATAAGGCAGATTTACCTTGTGTGGTTTACTGCTCATCTACAAATTTCGCTGCGTACTGAAAATTTCAAAAGTTAGAGGAAATGTTCACTACATCAAAGTTTCGAATCTGCTAAAGACGGTTGTCAGTTTGGGGGGAAGCTGACTCAGAAACTTCGCCAAAAATAAGTGTACAGAGAAGCTGCTAAAGACATGCAGCATGATTTGGGGGGAAATTAATCCAATTCATGCATATTGCATCATTTGCCTACAAGTGAAGAAAATGGTTCTCAAGTCGAGGTACAAGAAGAAGACAAAGAGCGTAAACTTTCATCATCCTCAGCACTTGAAGAGTTTATGAAGACCTTTCTTTATTTGTTTTCTATATTTGTAGTAAATTTTGTAAGTAATCCCTTATGTCGTCCCATTGGGGGAAGATTGTTGGAATCGCTCCTAACAGGGAAATGGAACGACATTTACGGGATTACATTATCTATCCTAGTTAGCCAAAACACATGGACTTATTATGTCATATTGTAATAGATGTATGTGCTAGGCTATAAATACCCCTCCATACTTCTATGGAGGGGTGAGATTCTTAGTGTAAGCTTTACCTTTCAATAATAATACACACACTAGTTTTTTCCCTTCTCTCTTGTTTTTCTCTCTAACTTGAAGATGGTGTTCTTCCATCTTCTAAGACCTCCCGATTCACCATATCAACCAAATAATCGGTCCTAACATTGGTATCAGAGCACACATAACATTGTACAACCCGTACTTGTAATGAAACGACCCTGTGGTACGCATCAGTGCCACAATCTTTATAAAAGGAGCGAAAGCTTCTTACTTTTTAGTAAAACTTATCAAAACTTTCACTTTTCAAAGTTTTGCTCAAAAGAACAAGTACTTCCCCTTATGATTTCAAAACCTCAAAAGTTAATATTACTTGTTGAGGGGGAGTATTTGCAAACAAATCTTTGTTCTCAAAACGTTCTTCGTGGAAATCTTCCCACAAAACTCGAAATGGACATATTCGATATCAAAATTTCATCAAAAATAACATTTATATGCCATTTTTTAGGGGGAGAAAAATTGTGTGATACAAATATGTTGTAAATATGATGGAATCTTCGTGTGCTAAGATTTAACCCATGAATTGACGAGATCTGAACTGTCATACATCAAAATGATTTGTCTTCCAAGACTTATCTGAGTAGATTGTACCTCTTCGAGAAACTCTTGATAGACATGAACTTTGACGAGTTTGACAACCTTTTCAAGGTTTGTCCACACCTTCAAGTTAGTTATTAGAGATAGTTGTCACCTAAAAGCTGACAATGCAACTCTTTAACTATGCAACGTAACCGTGTCTCGCGGGGAATTGTCTATCTTGAGTCGATCAATTCAAAAGCGCGAGCTCTAACCTCACTGTGCAGATTTCTGTCAAAACACTTGAGCACATGTGGAGGGGGAGTATTTCTGAAAATACTAAACTCTCGAAGTGTCACAAAATGTTTTCACTCATAAACACTTTGAGATATTTTCGAGAAAATGGTTTTATGGCAACTTAGGATAATCATGGTGTTATAAGGTGACTAAGGTTAGGAATAACTGTCCTATGATCCGCCAGAGCCGGAGGGATCTACCCAAGGACACCACCAAATAGTTAGAATTTAGAAGTCCTTAGGTATGATTATAAAAAGGAGAAAATGAGAATCGGAGAAAGAAGGAGTTGAAGAATCAAAAAGAAAAGTAAAGAAAATGGTGAAAAGAAATAGTCCTCCAAATTATTCAACTTATGGCAGACACCGGGTTCAATACATATGCTACTGGTTGTCACTTGTTGACACCGGTATTGAAGATTAAAGTCATAATGGACCCAGTGACGCATGCACTAAACCTTCTTAGCCACTCAAGTTTCTCTCAACAGAAGTTTGTTTCATTCTACAGGGAACCCTACGTAAACTATCGGCTTTCTCTTAGAGATTGCTTGTATTGAAGAAGGAGACCATCTCCCTAGTCTCCGCTCAGGAAAACCAAAGCGCACTATTGAGTCTAAAGCCACGAGATTCATCAAAAGATCTCTTAGGAACACTTGACATTTCATCACTTGTCGTTCAACATTAAGGACGCAAGTGACACATTATCGAGTCCTTCACAGATCTTAGCAATCTGTCAAGAACATTTATGAGAGGTTCACAATTGTGATCCTCAGTGATTGAATGGAAACTCCTGCCAGGGTCATCATCAAACAGCCCTGACAGCAGGTCGCTTCGGTAACTCCTCGTGGGTTACGCTTAGTGTTGTCTCAAACGGTCTACAGTTGTGAGGTGATGCTTCTGTGTACCTCAGCGACTCACATGTATTGTAGGTGTACTTTGGTACATCGTTTTATCCTACTTGAGGGACTCCAGTTCATGAACAGCCTTTGCTAGAATTAGATATGTGTTTTCACACTATGTTGTTAACACGTTCGAAGTTCGAACTTGTAAGTGCTGGAAATCCCGCTAAGGAGATTCCTTTCAAGAATCGAGTCCTGAAGATGTGGGTCATTACATGAATTTGTTCAAAGTAATGCCAATTGTCCCTTATGGGATTCAGACGGCTGATTCGCCCGACCAAGGTGAATGGAATCAAGACATTCATCAGAAGAACAATCGTAGTGGTCAATTCTCTAAGAAACGACCACAGTGATCGATTGGTGTTTATCACTAACCCATTCTTATGTTTTCTTCTTATGGATGCTCTTGGGAGATGATCGTGCAGATTCTCCACATGCTCATACCAACAACAACACAATTTGAAGTTCTCTCAAAAGGCAACACAAAAGTCAGAATGATTCTTCCTCAAAGCCAAATAATCTAAAAAGTTTAAAGACTTAGAGAACTACATTAAAACTGAAATCCAACGTCAAAGAACGTGTGAGCATGTTGGAGAAGGACGTGGAGACACCTGAGTAATGAAGTGGACCTGATGCAGACAACAACAACATAACATCACCATATCCATACCAGAACAAAGAACAAAGATAACAAAGACGTCAAAGCTCAAAACTTCAAAAGAAACAAGATCCTCACACTGGGGAAATTGTTAGAATCAAGGCACTTCTTCTCACAAGAAAGAGGAATGTCAGAAGACGTCAAGGAAACTATTACATCAACACCAACAACTTTTCCAAGATTGCTGGAGTCATTTATTAATTACCAACACTTAGGGTGAGATTGTTGGAATCACTCCTAAATTGTATTTCAAGTGTTAGTAATTAGTTTGTAATAGGTTGCTTAAACTAGGCTTTTATGTTTGTATTTATGGCAAGGCTTATGTAGAAAGCCCATAAGCCTTGGCCCAAGTCCAATAAGGAAGGAAGAGACTAGTAGTGTTGCCCTAGTTCCCTTCCCCGATAAATAGATATGTAAACCTTCCTTAGAAGGTTGGTTGTTCACATTTTCATATATCCTACGCCTAAAGTTTGCTTAGTATATTCATGTGTGTGTTTGTGTTCAACCGGTCTTTTGTCATCTATATTTTTTTTTTCACACACGAATATACTAAGCAAACTTTAGGCGTAGGATATATGAAAATGTGAACAACCAGTCCCTTCCTTCCTTATTGGACTTGGGCCAAGGCTCATGGGCTTTCTACATAAGCCTTGACATAAATACAAACATAAAAGCCTAGTTTAAGCAACCTATTACATATTAAATACTAACACTTGATATATAAGTTAGGAGTGATTCCAACATAACCTTAAACAACTCATGGGGGCATCAACATTGACTTTGAGCTCGGTATCTATACTAAGTTCTAACATAACCCGTTACTATATTAGTTCTCCGCATTTCATTTCTTAATCCTTAAACCAAGCATTTTCTTTCCTTCACGCATATACCTATAAAACGTTGAAACACTATAACATAAGATTTTGCTTAGTAAGTAAAGGCAATAACGTAATATCATATATCATTACACATACAAGCATTGTATACATTGAACTATAACATAACACTACATAAACCATACATCAACCATACTATAACACAAACATTAACACTTAACCTTATCATTCAATTACTTGAGTAAACTAGTACATACCTTAACTAATCCCTCCTTAATTCACACATAATAAGTTGGTTATGCCAAACGAACCTTAGGTCCACTAATCATCCAATGTCTTGTGTCACAAATCTATCATGTCCTTATCACAACATATACATAATACATATATGAATAAATCTATATAATTTCACATTACAACCATTTACTTACATTAGCTCCAAGCTAAGTTACTCATATAATTTCACCACTAACAACTTCATTCTTCATCATTAACCTCTTCACTTGCATCTAAATCAATTACCATAATCAAAACACTTAAAACATATAATTGAATTACTATAACGACTAGCATACCCTTTAATCATTCTTAGTCATCATATGATCATCTGATGAACGCTCCCACCAATTTCTAACCTTGGCTTAATAAATTTATCCCTTAATCATTATAAATCTTAATTAGTTTTAAAACACATCTTTACCCATTCCCAAATTAGTTACATAAACCCTAAATTTTCAATTCTTCAATTCAACTCAATATAAAATAACTTACCTTGAAAGGATGATTACTAGGGACCTAATTCTTGACATAGAAGACATAATCATCATCAATTTGATTATTAGAAAATCTTGTCTTCCCCTCCTCTATCCCATCTCACACCACACACACACAAACCTAGAAAAGTGAGAAGAGTGTGGAAAGTCCAGGGAAATTCTAGTTACTTATCCACTTAGTTGGGTAAGTTTGGCCAATTAACAAAAGTAGTCCCTCAAGTCCTTTCTTTTTAAATTTAGCCACACTAACTCAATAACATATCACATACTATTCAACATCTTTGGTCCCGCAAGTACTATTTTCTCAAAATTGTGACACATAAATCTTTCTATAACCATATACACTTACTTTGACTATTAGTTTGGCTATTGGTTTGGCTTCAACTTTACATTCATTGACTAACGAATCCTATCGAGTCTCTCGAATCATAAAATTCCTAATCAGTCAATTTCATCTAGAGTCATACCAGTTTGAAAACGGGTTTCGAGTATAACAATTATATCCCCCTTATCCAGATTTCGTCCCCGAAATATCTTGTTTATGAATAACCAAAACTTGATCTCATCCACCCCCTTCCGTTTTAGCACTTCCAAATATTACACCACTTCATTTATACTTCTTCACTTACATGGAGAGGCGTCCCAATTGATGTAAATAAAGAAACATAAACTCATGGTTCGGCGATTTACAACTTCTTTATTTAAATGAAAAGGCGTCCCAATCCATTTAAATAAAGAGATTAAGAATCATCCTACTTATACACTTCCAACATAACACTATCTATTTTTATTACACGCTTTAACCTTCCACCTTATTTGAACTTTACATTTATGGATCATAAAATTACCATCTTTTCATTCTTTGCTTTTTGCTTTTCACGCTTTACTTTCAACTTTACCACATTATATTTTCATGTTACACATTTCACTTTTTAGACTTGGATCCACTTTTACTATAACATTTCCCGAAAAGGGGCTATATCATTAATCGGCCCTTCCCCGTATGGATTCGCCTCTATAACATCAATTGGCCTTTCCCCGTAGGAATCCGCCTCTATAACACATTCCTCTGGAGGAATTCGGTAACCACCACTGTAACACTGGATCCAAGCTATTATCACACATACATATCAATTTGTCCAATTTTTTTAAAATTTTAGACATATCAGTAAGACACTACCTAATTTATGATCCACGCATTCTCTATGTGTTTATACGTCTCACTATAACTTTCACTCGTAAGATCTTGTTGACCAATTTTACCATTTATACTATTACAATTTTAGTCTACACGACTTTACCCACATATAAACCTTACATAGGCTTATTCTATAGCACTTTTATTAATCTTGTCATACACATCTAGCCATGTTTTATTATTAAAAACTCTTGTTATAGTAATTACCTCTAATGGGGCACATTAACCGTGATATAATAATTTCATGAGAATATCACCATATCCTCAGACATACTTGTCTCATTCAAACTATTAGCACTTACGCTACATCTTTCTACCTCATCATTTACATATCAAATTACTTTAATCCAATTCTGTAACTTTTACTAGATTGATCACATCATACTATCACACACTCATTATCATTACACATTCGTGCTTATACATCCAATACTTTAACGTACTACTAACCCATCTCTAATACCACATTAACGGTCAATTACGAGACACATCGTACTAATAAGACCATATGTTGGTCATTAATACCACACGGGTCATACATCTTTACCTTATTCATCTATAGCTCTTTACTATAACGATATTCTAATCATGCCTTTATAAGAGCAATCATTCCACTTATCATTTCTATTCATACCTTCCTATCCTTTCTATAACATACAATCCAAATTTACATTGTAACAATTCGCATTTTCAGAATTTCTATCCATTCTCAAAACTTTACTATTCATCTCGAGAAATTACAATTCACTTTTACTATTCACTTTCACTAATCATTCCGTAAAATTTTTATTTCACATTCTCGTATGTTAAATTATTTTAGTAATATCCTGAGAGTTTGACAATCGTTAGATCATCTTCGCAAAAGTTATTAAGAAAACATCGTTATAAAGTTTCGTTTTGGTCGGAACACCATTTAAACATCACGCGCATAATGAAAATCAACTCTGACATTTTTTCTCACATCAGATTAATTTTTAGATCACTCATAATCAATTAGAGAATTTTTAAGATTTCATTTAAATGTTACCAAATAAACCCTGAGCCGTACGAGACTAAACTTACGTTTTAAACAATTCTACTTAGACCCAGAGTTAACCATTATTGCACTGTATTTTCTAAGATGTTTTGACACTTTTACATTTTTTGGAAAAGTCAAACATATTTCCCTCCTCCTTTGACCATAAATAAATTAACCTTGTACGTTCTACATTTTTGCTTAAATCGCGTAACTTTTAGACTTCACGTATAACTGTTAAGTTATCCCACGTATAACAAAAACCACATTTTGATATCTCATATCACTTATAGACTAATTTTAGTCTACTTTAAATAAATTCACGGTCATTTCCCTGAAATCTCGTTCTTTTCTGATAAATTGCATTTTTCACGTATTTAGCTTACGTTTCCAGTTTTAACAGCGTTTACGCAACCCATTAAAATTATCACTCATTTTTATAAGATAATAATGAGTATATTGATGAGTTTAATTATTCCTATAAGTTTCATATTTTTACGATACCCGGTTTTACGTTTCGTGACTTAACGGCTTACAGTTAGCGATTAACGGAACCAAAACTCACTCCGTAACCAAGATAATACCAAGACTATCCACCTAAGTCATCTTATCTTTATGTGACAGCCCATATGGGGGTGAGTCACCCTTCATGTGGCTTAATCCTAACCATGCTTCATTTAGATCATTAAATATGTCCTAACTTAACCATGGTTAACATTTAACCCAATATATGGTTAACCAAACTTACCCACCTATAAATAGCAAGTAAAAGACATCCTAAAAATCCTCATACACTTATTTGGATCGTTCATATCATAAAACAATCACATCTTCCATAATTTGATATATAAACTCCAAGTTTATGCAAAGAAGTTTCAAATATCAAGTTACTACATCAAATCTCTAGCAAGTTTAAGTGATCTTCTTGAGTTTAGATCTACTCAAGTCACTTAGTACTTCATCACCAACTCTTCAAGATTACAAGGGTGCCAAGGTGTAGAAAGTCTTGCTCAATCCAAGATCCTAAGTGTTCAATCAAAGTCCTATCCTTACTAGTTACTCCTTTCTTGATTGAAAGCCAAAAGTTGTAAGCAACTAATCACCACCATCATCTCATGTTTATTATTCATAATCTTTACAATTTCATTCTATATATATAGTTACTATGTTGATTCATGATGTACATACACTCAACCACATGTTTTAATTCACATATTGTCGTAAAAGTAACAAACTAGTAAACTAGTCATATTCTACAAGTTTGAGACCATTAAAACCAGTCACATATGGACTTTCTAACTTACATACTATGGTAGACAAGATAAAAAGGTAAACATAGCAACTTGAATCACCCGAAATGGACAAACGAGTCAAAAGTTATAGTCAAAAGAAGTTAGCGAAAACCTAGAAACGCCAAATAGCTTACTGTGGGGTCTGTCCAAAAATAAGTAGTACTTTTGGCCCGAATCATCAAAAAGTTAAAACACGAAAGTTATCCGGAACGAGGTTTTCCTTTAATAGGAAAGAAGCTCGGACCTTGAAAACACTAAAATAGGCCATTATCTTTCAAAAACTGAAACTGCCCTATATATAGTCTCACGACTATACTTTTGTCACAACTAAAAGCAAACCAAGAGGCCTAATGGCCATAAGCCAAGACCACGGCTATGGCTAAGGTCAAAGCTGAGTCTCAAGACCATGGTAGTCAAGACCAAAGCCACGGCAAGGCCATGGCTAAAGCCTCAAGGCTTATTTACCCAAGACCGTTAACTAAGGTGATCATATTTATGAAACGACGAGAACTTGTAAAAACATGATAAACTTATTAATATAAAAATCTTCACTCAAAACATATGTTTTATCTACTAAGTGCTACAATAGTAGGGAGCTTCATGTGAGGGGTTTCATTTGAGTAAAACGTATCGACGAGTTGCTGGATTTACGATTTAAAGTGTCCTAGCTCCTCGAACGTTTACTACATGACCTCTGAATTATGATGGCCCGAACGGTAGTACGATTTCTATAAACAACATACACAACTGCCATGTACTACACCATGATCAAGATAGAGACGTATATAGGCTTGTTATTTCTTTCGCATCATTATTTCAAACCTAAGTCGCAACATCCTATTCTAGGTTGCTCGTAGAAGTTCTCACGGCATATCCATCATTCTCATTATACATTTGATATCATTCATCAGTTATTATCAGGTGAGTTCATAGCCCCACTTTTATTACTTAATTGTTTTACAAACCCTTGGGGGAGATACATGCTTTATTTTAAATCGAACACATTGCTTTGAAATTATACTTGAATGTATTATTTGCACTAAGTACACTATTGCCAAAGTCCCTATTATCATGAACCATTAATCACTTGCGAGTGAACGCGAATAATGTGGATAGATCTATCGGGAATGACAAATCCCGTTTGTGTTGACCGGGTAGGCAAACAAACGCACTCTATTTGAAGATCCATAGGTTTAATGGCAAATTACCTATTAGGGCATCGGTTACTATTATATGACAGCTGTTAACGTTTTCGGTATCATGAGCTTAGTGCAATAATATCTGTTTTGTTTTCAAACCATTGGTGTGAGTCTATACCTCACACTACCAACATAATGTGTTCAACCATCAAACAAACTCTATGAATTTCACTCAACCTTTGTGTTGACAGTTTAAGCATGTATTTCAGGTCCATATTGTACGAAGCTGGCACGGAGGAGCACGGATACTCAAGAAGGCTATAAATTTTATTATCATTCGAAAACCCATTTAATGTATTTTGTAAACTTGTAACCATTTGGGACCTCATTTTTGTAAACTCTTATATTTATATAAATCGAATGATAAATCTTTTAAAACGACTCCATTAAAGTTCGTTTTCTATTGTTATGACTGTTGTGCCATGAAGTAACACCCAGTTTGAATTCCGCTGCGCATCATGAAATTGGGGGTGTTACAGATTGGTATCAGAGCCAAAGTTATAGAGAAACGGGTCTAATCAAGACCTAAACTATAACCACTTTTACAAACAAAACATTTTATAGCCTTTCGCTCTCCGTGCCTTCCATCCTCCAGACGATTATGTGACTTTTAGGCATTTTAAGCTATACAAACATACTAGTATATTGATATATACACTCAACATATTTTCAATCATTTTAGCTAAACGATATACTAAACATATCTGCATATGCCTATTCTAAGGCATTGCGGCACAATCATATTTTCTCAATCATGTATCTACTCGTGCATTTTAGGATTACGAAACTTTATCCAAGACATTGTAACTGATTACAATGGTCTTTCCTACTTCCCATACATTTTGAGATACAATGGTCTCATTCATTTTTCAAGACACTATAAATCCTACAGTGGTCTCTCTTATATCCTCAGACACTGTGAGTGAAACAGTGGTCTCATTTACTTTCTCAGACATTGTGAGTTACACAATGGTCTCAACTATTTCTCAGACATTGTGAGTTGCACAATGGTCTCTATTTATCCTAGACATTGTGAGTTACACAATGGTCTCAACTATTTCTCAGACATTATGAGTTACACAATGGTCTCTATTATTTCCTAAACATTGTGAGTTACACAATGGTCTCAACTATTTCTCAGACATTGTGAGTTGCACAATGGTCTCAACTACTTCTCAGACATTGTAAGTTACATAATGGTCTAATTTACTTCATAAACATTGTAAGTTATACAATAGACTCTAGAAATTATCTTATAAAACCTTATATGATATTCTTTTACATTAAGCCCGTCACAAACTATCGATTTTCCTAATGGAAATACAAGAAATGGGATTTCTAAAAAGATAAACTAACTCATCATCTACAAAAGCTGAAGTTCAGCAACTTTCTCTACATTCATCAAAATTCTCTTCTGAAACCTTCATTGTTAAAGGTTCGTGATTCTAGCCAAGTATGGTCTATTTTAGAATTACTTAAAACTTCCTTTCCACACGTATCTACCCATACTATCTTCTATGAAATGGAATGTGAAAACATAGGTTACAAGTCTTTTATGGCCGGGACTTGCAACTGAACGGTTTGATATCGCCTTTGCTTAGTGGACAATTTCTCAAAAGCTATGGACATATCACAAGTATACCTAATTTAGGTATTTGAAAAATTTATCGAACCTCGGCTAAATATAGTCTTGTCACCTATATTTAACCTAGGGATAGTGGAACATAGTCTGACTAACTATGTTCGACTTAAAATTTTCAAATACTGAGAATAGTTTCACTAGCGTTCTGTTCAGGTTAATTTCCTACTTAAACTCGATAAACCACCAGAATTCATTAAAAAGATCTAGAGACATGATAGTGTCTTACCACTCAGCGAGATCTTAACATCTTATTTATACTACCTAATTTCATTCTTGAAATTTTCATACATGAGATAATCTGAACTACTATCTTGGGATATCCATCAAATCTTCTCGTCATTTCTTAGAAGTACTAGCCTGATTAGGTTTCAAGGATATCATTCCGCCATAGTCTTTTACAATCCACTTTTGATTTTAAAACAAACTTGACATCTCTACCTAAGAATAATGGTAAACGTACGCTACACTCTTCTAATCGTCAACATATCACATCATTATCTGAACCCCATTATAAGTCAGTATGTAAAACTTGACAGTACCACGTTTCTTTCAAACACTAGTAGACATACACACTATACGATATAGCCTTCATCCCGAAACCACCTAAGACATGATCAACTTTGGAAATGGTTTGGATAACCACTTGCCACTATCAATACTTTCCCGCAAACGACAATCATCACATCATTATAAACCATTTCACATCAACAATATCTTATACATTTAGATTATCAACTTAAGCCACCACCAAAAACATAAAATGGTACATAACACATTCTATGACCAGAAACTTGAGAACGCAAAGATTAGAATTCGGCGTATACACCCTCAATTTTCTAGACACTTCAACATCGGATAACACACATTGAATTCCGGGACGGAATTCCCATTAAGGTGGTGAGACTGTAACAATTCTCATTTTTAGGATTTTTATCCATTCTCAAATTTTTACTATTCATCTCGAGAAATTACTATTCACTTTTACTATTCACTTTCACTATTCATTCCGTAAAATTTTTATTTCAAATTCTCGTATGTTAAATTATTTCAGTAATATCCTGATAGTTTGACAATCGTTAGATCATCTTCACAAAAGTTATTAAGAAAACATCGTTTTAAAGTTTCGTTTTGGTCGGAACACCATTTAAACATCACGCGCATAACGAAAATCAACTCTGACAATTTTTCTCACATCATATTAATTTTTAGATCACTCATAATCAATTAGAGAATTTTTAAGATTTCATTTAAATGTTACCAAATAAACCCTGAGCCGTACGAGACTAAACTTACGTTTTAAACAATTCTACTTAGACCCAGACTTAACCATTCCCGCACTGTGTTTTCTAAGATGTTTTGACACTTTTACATTTTTTGGAAAAGTCAAACATATTTCCCTCCTCCTTTGACCATAAAGAAATTAACCTTGTACGTTCTACATTTTTGCTTAAATCGCGTAACTTTTAGACTTCACGTATAACTGTTAAGTTATCCCACGTATAACAAAAACCACATTTTGACATCTCATATCACTTATAGACTAATTTTATTCTACTTTAAATAAATTCACGGTTATTTCCCTGAAATCTCGTTCTTTTATGATAAATTGCATTTTTCACGTATTTAGCTTACGTTTCCAATTTTAACAGCGTTTACGCAACCCATTAAACTAATCACTCATTTTTATAAGATAATAATGAGTATATTGATGAGTTTAATTATTCCTATAAGTTTCATATTTTTACGATACCCGGTTTTACGTTTCGTGACTTAACGGCTTACAGTTAGCGATTAACGGAACCAAAACTCACTCCGTAACCAAGATAATACCAAGACTATCCACCTAAGTCATCTTATCTTCATGTGACAGCCCATATGGGGGTGAGTCACCCTTCATGTGGCTTAATCCTAACCATGCTTCATTTAGATCATTACATATGTCCTAACTTAACCATGGTTAACATTTAACCCAATATATGGTTAACCAAACTTACCCTCCTATAAATAGCAAGTAAAAGACATCCTAAAAACCCTCATACACTTATTTGTTCATATCATAAAACAATCATATCTTCCATAATTTGATCTATAAACTCCAAGTTTATGCAAAGAAGTTTCAAATATCAAGTTACTACATCAAATCTCTAGCAAGTTTAAGTGATCTTCTTGAGTTTAGATCTACTCAAGTCACTTAGTACTTCATCACCAACTCTTCAAGATTACAAGGGTGCCAAGGTGTAGAAAGTCTTGCTCAATCCAAGATCCTAAGTGTTCAATCAAAGTCCTATCCTTACTAGTTACTCCTTTCTTGATTGAAAGCCAAAAGTTGTAAGCAACTAATCACCACCATCATCTCATGTTAATTATTCATAATATTTACAATTTCATGCTATATATATAGTTACTATGTTGATTCATGATGTACATACACTCAACCACATGTTTTAATTCACATATTGTCGTAAAAGTAACAAACTAGTAAACTAGTCATATTCTACACGTTTGAGACCATTAAAACCAGTCACATATGGACTTTCTAACTTACATACTATGGTAGACAAGATAAAAAGGTAAACATAGCAACTTGAATCACCCGAAACGGACAAACGAGTCAAAAGAAGTTAGCGAAAACCTAGAAACGCCAAATAGCTTACTGTGGGGTCTGTCCAAAAATAAGTGGTACTTTTGGCCAGAATCATCAAAAAGTTAAAACACGAAAGTTGTCCGGAACGACGTTTTCCTTCAATAGCAAAGAATCTCGGACCTTGAAAACGCTAAAATAGGCCATTATCTTTCAAAAACTGAAATTGCCCTATATATAGTCTCATGACTATACTTTTGTCACAACTAAAAGCAAACCAAGAGGCCTAATGGCCATAAGCCAAGACCACGGCTACGGCTAAGGTCAAAGCTGAGTCTCAAGACCTTGGTAGTCAAGACCAAAGCCACGGCAAGGCCATGGCTAAAGCCTCAAGGCTTATTTACCCAAGACCGTTAACTAAGGTGATCATATTTATGAAACGACGAGAACTTGTAAAAACATGATAAACTTATTAATATAACAATCTTCACTCAAAACATATGTTTTATCTACTAAGTGCTACAATAGTAGGGAGCTTCATGTGAGGGGTTTCATTTGAGTAAAACGTATCGACGAGTTGCTGGATTTACGATTTAAAGTGTCCTAGCTCCTCGAACGTTTACTACATGACCTCTGAATTATGATGGCCCGAACGGTAGTACGATTTCTATAAACAACATACACAACTGCCATGTACTACACCACGATCAACATAGAGACGTATATAGGCTTGTTATTTCTTTCGCATCATTATTTCAAACCTAAGTCGCAACATCCTATTCTAGGTTGCTCGTAGAAGTTCTCACGGCATATCCATCATTCTCATTATACATTTGATATCATTCATCAGTTATTATCAGGTGAGTTCATAGCCCCACTTTTATTACTTAATTGTTTTACAAACCCTTGGGGGAGATACATGTTTTATTTTAAATCGAACACATTGCTTTGAAATTATACTTGAATGTATTATTTGCACTAAGTACACTATTGCCAAAGTCCCTGTTATCATGAACCATTAATCACTTGCGAGTGAACGCGAATAATGTGGATAGATCTATCGGGAATGACAAATCCCGTTTGTGTTGACCGGGTAGGCAAACAAACGCACTCTATTTGAAGATCCATAGGTTTAATGGCAAATTACTTATTAGGGCATCGGTTACTATTATATGACAGCTGTTAACGTTTTCGGTATCATGAGATTAGTGCAATAATATCTGATTTGTTTTCAAACCATTGGTGTGAGTCTATACCTCACACTACCAACATAATGTGTTCAACCATCAAACAAACTCTATGAATTTCACTCAACCTTTGTGTTGACAGTTTTAAGCATGTATTTCAGGTCCATATTGTACGAGGCTGGCACGGAGGAGCACGGATACTCAAGAAGGCTATAAATTTTATTATCATTCGAAAACCCATTTAATGTATTTTGTAAACTTGGAACCATTTGGGACCTCATTTTTGTAAACTCTGATATTTATATAAATCGAATGATAAATCTTTTAAAACACCCAGTTTGAATTCCACTGCGTTTCACAAAATTGGGGGTGTTACATACATAGTCCATTATTAAATTTCCACGTTCCCATCATTCACACATATTATTTAACGATTACTAACACCGGAAGGTGCACGATGATCTTAATAATTAAATCCATCAAGTCCACCATGGACTTACACCATATAGCACTTAACATCTTAAACTCATATAACAATCACATAATCCGTCTCATAACTTAGCAATTACTTTTCAGCATCACATATACTTACGTCCAACGCATCTACGAGTGGTCTAAGATTAGGCAAACTGAAAAATAGGAACCTCATGTTCAAACAATCGGAACTGTAAGTAATTTTTTTTATTTTTTTTTTGCTTGTGTATATTGTACTAAAGTATGTTATTAGTTCAGGTCACTAGTCTGTTTTATTATTTAATAGTATTTGTTATCCTTTACTACATAGAAGTGGAAAATACTTGGTGATAGTGTCAAAAAGGTCTGCAATCCGTACATCGATGATATTGCTACTGCAACAAAGCCTCAACTTGATAAAGCACGTGAAACTTTGGCACCCTACACGAAGAAGGCAGTCATAGCTTATGGGAGAAGTTTCTTGAATCGCGACCAAGTACCATGATCAGGTATTTTAAAGATGACATATTTACCCAATATATACAAATTGCTCAAGTCAGGTTATGTTTGATCTCTAACGGGTCAAAGGGGGAAATAAGAGGGTTGACAAAAAGAGCAAACTGGGTTATTAACTGTAAAATGAGAAGCCAAACACTGAAACACACCTTTATGTTAGTGGAACTTGCTACAAGCCAAACAACAATTAGAAACTGTAATCATGGATTGAACAAGTGTTGCATAAAAATATCCAAAAACAAAACTATTTTTCATAAAATACAGCTTATAATATCAGTTTTGCATAGTTATATAGCGGGTCAACTCAACCCAACCTAATGTGTTTTTCTAGTGTGTCAAAATACCCGTTTTGACCCATTACACAAATAATCCATTTTGCCCATATACCACATCACAGAACTCATTTCCTCATACAAACATGCTTAGCCATAAACATTATAAACTTGGAAAAATTCATCACAAGCCAAGTTCCATAACGTACCCAAAAATTCCCATATCATTTTCTAAGAAGTAAAAAAGGTGCCAGGGCTTATTCACAATATCACTAGAGGATATGTAAGGGTCATGTGAACTGGTTTAAATGGTGCTGTCACTGGTGGGGGACGTGTAATGTAGGTGCAGTAATATAGCCCCAATGAGAGGAGAATTTAACACAGTTGTGACTAAGCCAAATTATGCTACCTCTGTTTATACACGTGATGAATACCTAAAGGCATGTCGTTATTGATTATTCAAGCAAATAAGGCATGTGTATAAGGCATCATCCGTTTTCGACGAACACGTCATAGATAATGAACATAAGCAAACACCAATTATCATCAACAGACTTACTAAATAACAGGAAAAAAAAAGACATGAAAAACGTAAGGATTCTTTTTTTGGTACCCATACAAACTTGAAATAAATACTCAAGATGATACAATGCCTACAATAAAACAGTCATAGAAATTATAAGGTGATTTTTCCACACCAAAATTATGAAAGAGGCCCCTACCTGATGAGACAACTTACCGCTTTGTTAATCCACAACCCTGCAATGTGGCCATCCTCTCCGAGTGATCAAGCAGAAGTAGCGTCTCCTTGTAATAGCCAAGGAAGAATACAGAATGTTGTCCAGAAACCCTAAGATTACTGATCTGTTGTGAGGACGGATCATAAACTTCAAGTGCAAAATTCAGAACCTTTTTTCCAAACAACCCCTGCCGTGCACCAGCAGTTTTAACTACAAGTTCACCATTCTTTGTAAATCCCTCTATATTCATTATAGATAAACCAGGTTTGTTCACAGTGAATAGCTGTGTAAAAGAACAATCAGGCTCCATCTTCCATACTTTAGCAAAATGAAAATACATAGTGTAAGCAGTCACAAAAAGAGACCCCTTTAGATTACATACGGTGAAACGAAAAGATGTGGTTGACGAGTCTGTTATCTTATCTGGCAAGTCTATGGCTCTGAATTCTTTAGCAATCAAATCAAATGACAGGATCATATATTGAGTGTGATAAATATCAGCCTCATAAGCAACCCGATAGATACAATTACCTAAAACAACCTGCGTGGAGTCCAAATAAAAATTTTCACGAGGCTTGCTACACTGAATGACCGTCCATCTCTTAGAAGTCAAAGTAAAAATTTCAACTTTCCAAGGGTTTGAAATCTTGACAATGGTAGGTTCATTAGTGACCGAACAAACAGCAAAACCAAAAATATCATATAATGCAGACCCAACAATACCAACAGATCTTCAAATTGAAGGGTTCCAAAGAACAAACATTCGTTTGTTATGAGCATGCAAAAGCAACAAACCGCGAGAGTAACCAAGAATAGGGGCGGAATCATTTATTAAAAGATCAATTACGACAGTATCATTAAGTTGTTCAATAAGGGCGGAAACTTTTGGAAAAAGGTCTTGTTGTCCGGTAAAAGTGTACCCTAAAACCAAAGTATGTGGCTGCTGTGTTTTGCGGGCGCGGTAACCAACGATAAACTCAGAGGTGTCGATGAAAGACTTCCATGGTTTCGAAACGGACCTGAATCGAATCAATGACTTGACATCAGGAACCCTTTTGATGATTTCTCTTTGAGTATCAAAAGGGATGTAGTCTGACATTATATTTCTTTTCTAGGGTTTTAGTTCGTTGAAATCAAAGAAAATAATATGAAATTTGGGATTTTTATAAGGTTTTACTTGTTATTTTTGGTCCTATAACTAAGCATAACTGTACATTTGCCCTAGGGTTTTTTTTTTTTTCCTCCATTTGTCTATCAATATAATATGCTTATAAGCTGAAAAGTTTTAAAATAAGCCACAAAAAGTGAGCTTATGAAACATAAGCCCAAACCCAATAAGTCATAAGCCAACTATATAAGCCAGAACAAACATCTTTGGTTTTAAAATGCACGAACAATTATTATTTTTAATGGAGTAACTTATAGTCTTATATAGTGCTAGCAACGAATTTTCTTTAATGTAAACTTTAATAAATATGATTGAATATAACAAACGTTAATAAAATGTTTCATTACATTTTGATGTTTTGTCACCTTATGAATGATGACACGTGAGGTATGACAATACATCAAAATGTGCATATTCGAACATTTAATAAAAGTTTGTTACATGTACTCATTTTTTTTAAAGTTTTGCGTATCAAAACGGGACACTTAGAAAGTTCGTTGATATTTTATGACTTGAACACTTTTATACAGTTATAATACAAATCTTTAAGACGACCAGTGGAATCATGGTGGGTTTGGTACGAGTTTCAGTTGTCAGATTCGATGGTCACCGCAAGCCGAACCAGTCTCGTTGCCAGCCCTATTACGACATTCTGGTTGTGGGTAGTTAAGGGGCAAATGTACAATTATGCTTAGTTGTAGGACCAAACGTAACAAGTAAAACCTCAGAAACTAAAACCCTAAATCCCAAATTGATATTCTTTTGATATAAACATTGTGGTGAAACTAAAACCCTAGAAAAGAAATATAATGTCATACCACATCCCTTTTGATGTCCAAACAGAAATCATCAAAAGGGTTCCTATGTCAAGTCATTGATTCAGGTCCGTTTCGAAACCATGGAAGTCTTTCATCGACACCTCTGAGTTTATCGTTGGTTACCGCACCCGCAAAACAAAGCAGCAGCCACATACTTTGGTTTTAGGGTACACTTTTACCCGACAACAAGGCCTTTTTCCAAAAGTTTCCGCCCTTATTGAACAACTTAATGATACTGTCGTAATTGATTTTTTAATAAATGTTTCCCCCCCTATTCTTGGTTACTCTCGCTGTTTGTTGCTTTTGTATCCTTTTAACAAACGAATGCTTGTTCTGTGGAACCCTTCAATTAGAAGATCTGTTGGTATTCTTGCGTCTAACTTTGGTGATATTTTTGGTTTTGCGGTTTGTTCCGTCACTAATGAACCTACCATTGTCAAGATTTCAAACCCTTGGAAAGTTGAAATTTTTACTTTGACTTCTAAGAGATGGACGATCATTCAGTGTACCAAGCCTCGTAATAAATTTAAACTTGACTCCGGACAGGTTGTTATAGGTAATTGTATCTATAGGGTTGCTTATGAGGCTGATACTTATCACACTCAATATATGATCATGTCATTTGATTTGATTGCTAAAGAATTCAGAGCCATAGACTTGCCATATAAGATAACAGACTCGTCAACCGCACCTTTACGTTTCACCTTATGTAAGCTAAAGGGGTCTCTTTTTGTGACTGTTTACGCTATGTATTTACATTTTGCTAAAGTATGGAAGATGGAGCCTGATTTTTCTTTTACACAGCTATTCACTATGATCAAACCTGGTTTATCTATAATGAATATAGAGGGATTTAAAAAGAATGGTGAACTTGTAGTTGAAACTGATGGTGCACGCCAGGGGTTGTTTGGAAACAAGGTTTGGACTTATGCACTTGAAGTTTATGATCCGTCCTCACAACAGATCAGTAATCTTGGGGTTTCTGGACAACATTCTGTATTCTTCCTTGGCTATTACAAGGAGACGCTACTTCTTCTTGATCACTCGGATTCTTGTGTATATCCTGCAGTTAATTGATTACGGAGAGGATGGCTACATTGCAGGGTTGTGGATTAACAAAGCGGTAAGTTGTCTCATCAGGTAGGGGCCTCTTTCGTAATTTTGGCGTGGAAAAATCATCATATAATTTCTATGACTGTTTTATTGTAGGCATTGTATCATCTTGAGTATTTATTTCAAGTTTGTATGGGTACTAAAATAGAATCCTTTCGATTTCATGTCTTTTTTTCTTATTTAGTAAGTCAGAATTGTTGATGATAATTAGTGTTTGCTTCTGATCATTATCTATGACGTGTTCTTCGAAAACGGATGATGCCTTATACACATGCCTTATTTGCTTGAATAATTAATAATGACATGCATTATAGCATAATTGGCTTAGTCACAACCGTGTTAACTTCTCCTCTCATTGGGGCTATATTACTGCACCAACATTACATGTCCCCCACCAGTGATAGCACCATTTAAACCAGTTCACATGACCCTTACATATCCTCTGGTGATATTGTGAATAAGCCCTGCTTGTCTGGCACCTTTTTTACTTCTTAGGAAATGATATAGGAACATTTGGGTACGTTATGGAACTTGGTTTGTGATGAATTTTTCCAGGTTTATAATGTTTATGGTTAAGCATGTTTGTATGAGGAAATGAGTTCTGTGATGTGGTATATGGGCAAGATGGATTATTTTTGTAACGGGTCAAAACGGGTATTTTGACACACTAAAAAACACATTAGTTTGGGTTGTGTTGACCCACTATATAACTATGCAAAACTACTAGTATTATAAGCTGTTGTATGAAAAATAGTTTTGTTTTTAGATATTCTTTATGCAATACTTGTTCAATCCATGATTACAACATGTAATTGTTGTTTGGCTTGTAGCAAGTTCCACGTGTGTTTCAGTGTTTGGATTCTCATTTAACTAATCAGGTTCTTATAATTCAGGATAGATCGGTAACTATACCTCCATTTCAATAATCAGTGTTTTTACAACTTCTTTTTTGTGGTTCACGAATCCTCGTCAAATTAGTTATAATAAAAGTAAACTAAAATATGTACTAGTACGTGGTTTGCATATTGGCGGAAACCATCCACGTGAGAAACTAGAATGCTTGTATGAGCAAATGAGTTCTGTGATGTTGGGTGATTAGTGTAACAGGTCAAAATGGGTATTTTGAGGCGCCCCATAAAAACACGATGGGTGGGTCGAGTTGACCAACAATATTAATGCTATCTATATCTATATTTATTCTTTGTTTTAATCCCAAATGGTAAGTTCTACTAACTAAAGGGTGTTTGGATTTTCATTTAAAAGTGAGTAATCAGAACTTATCTTCTTATGCTTAGCAGTAGTTTGGCAACTTTACCTCCATCTCACTAATCACTATTTTGGGAAAAATTTATTTTTTAGCTCCACTAGTAAAGCAAAAAAGTATAATCGTAATTGGTTTTTGTCAAACAAACTGATCCTATACAACTTCAAACCACAAGAAATAAGGTCAATAACACAGTGTTATCGCATTGGTCCCTTTTAGGAACGTTTTGGTGTTTAAATATAGGGGTGTGAACGAGACGAGACAACTCCTAAGCTATTTGATATCGTGAGATCGAATCGAAAAACTACGTGAAATGAACTCGATTTAAATGAGTTGAGCTTGAGCTCCAGCAAACTTTAGAGTTAGTGAAAGCTCGAGCAGCCTTAGGAGTTAGAGATGAGATCACTATAGGTCACAAATTCTCTAAAAATCGAATGAATAAAACTTAGTTACTCATTTTTCATTAAAACAAAAAAACACATTTTCAACCTTTTTCTTAATTATGAAATATTTTGCAAACGGTTAATCGTTAAACAACAAAAAATATGCCATCACGACGAAATTTTTCTATCTTGCTGTAGACGAGCACTTCGAGATACTTTCAACGAACTTTTTTCTGAGTTTTTATTTTCTTTTTTTTTTACGTTCTGAAAAATCACATGTGATTTAACAAAAATCACGTGTGATTTCACAAACTACATGTGATTTTCATAAACTACATATGATTTTTATAGTAACAAATCAACTATGATTTTACAAATGGTTGTACTATCGCTACCCCTCTTACCCCCTATACCCACTTTATTAACAAGACAAGATAAATTTTTGTGATTGTTTGTTCCGTATTTTTTTTTTCTTTAGTACTTTTGACTTGTCAAACTTTATATTTTATCTTTTGTATTTTTTTTTTTTTTTTTTTTTGACAGTTTTGCTTACTTTATTATAAGAGCAAAACACTTATGGTTTCATGCTTCATACTTTTTGTGTTTACTACTTTTGAGTTATAAAACTTTATATTTTATGTTCTTTTTTTCTTTTGTGTTCCAGTTTTATAATAAAAATAAAATTTTAAAAATTATAAAAAAAATATAAATAGTAGGTGGGGGATTACTATCATTTTTTGGAGGCAATAACCAAATCCTTTTACAAATCACATATGATATTTTAGGGAGTAAATTTCAACACCCGAAAAAAAAATTATAAAATAAAAAAAAATCGTCGAAAATATATAGAATTGTCCCCTATAGAAAGATGATTTAATTTTTGTCGCAATGGTATGATTCGTTTCGGATTAATATTTTGTGAGATATTTAAGTTTTTTTTTAAATGATTTTTTTTAGTTTAATATATAAATGAATGACTTAGATATGTAATCTTTAAATAATTTGTGTTGTATGTTGAACTTTTCTGATACAAATATAAACAAAACATGGATTTTAAATGTATAGAAAGATTTTATGCATACAAAAAACTGCTAAAAGGATATTATTAGATAAAGAGATACTATAATATGGTTTCTAAGAAATCTGTAAGCGGATAATTATACTTAATTATAATGTTAAAAATTATAAGTACAAGGAATAATAATATTCTCAGGAATTTTTTGCTGAGAGGACAACATGTCTCTTTTTTATATCATAGTTGCTAATATTACATGATATTAAAGTAGTTGACTTTTAAACAAAGTCATTGCTATATATTGACTTCTTATAAAAATATCATTAATGTACAACTCTTGACTCTTGTACCTCTTCCGGCCCATTAGTTCCGCAACTACTACCGTGGTTGTTGCCAACGGGGATCCACCATTCCGAAAGGTTACTGGGCTGGCCGTTAGGTCCAAAGTTGTATGCCACAGCTATGGCGCCGATAGATTCACTACTTAGCGTACATGATAGTTGCTTCTTGTATACATGTCGTGACTTTTGCCTCCTTTTTTCGACCTTGTGATAAAATGGCCTTTCAAAAGAAAATAATTGTTTTCGAAAGTCAAGGGGGTGTTGAATAATGCAAAATGAACCAGTCCTATATATGTTAGAACAACTTAAACTTACTGTAATCGATTTAATAACGTGCCCTCCAAATCTTCCTAGATTTGTATGCAAATGCTAGTATAAAAGAAACCAATACTAAAATATTTTAACTAAAAATTTATCACCACTCCTTATAACAATCTGCTCGTTTGTACTAAATCCAACTGTGTACTATTATGCCGGCTCTAAAAGCTGGGACCAGACCACCATGGGTGGGACTTGCAGCTGCTGTTTGGGTCGAGATGTCTGCAGGAAATGCCTACGGGTTCCCACTTTACTCAAACACTTTGAAATCTGTGATGGGCTTGTCACAACAACAGCTTGCAACTCTTGGTGTTGCAGTCGATATTGGAGAAAATGTTGGCATATTACCAGGCATTGCTAGTAATAAGTATCCACCTTGGGTTGTGCTTATGATTGGTGTTCTTTCTTCTTTCTTTGGTTATGGTGTCATTTGGCTTGCTGTTACCGAAACTGTCCATAATATGCCTTATTGTGTTGTAAGTATTCTTTTTGTTTCCAGTAATCTAAAGTGCAGTTACGCATTTTTCAGATGAGAAAAAGAAGATCAAATAACCATTCGAATATAAGGAATTTTTATGATTTATTGATGTGATCGGGTATTGTTTACAGACAAAATGGGAGTTAGGGATCTATTTTGTAATTCCATTTCTAGAGTTCTTAAAGTGCGGGTTATTGAGATTAAGTAAAGAAGCATTTTATATAAGCAACCCAAGTATTTGTGAGAAACTTGAAGTATGAACCGAGTCAGAACTTTTGTAATTCCAGTTTAACCAACTTTACATTATTGAGGAGGTTTCGAAGCATTTATAATATGGAGTAATTATTAATTATAGGCTTAGATGGATTCAATACTTGATTTGCATTTTCTTCTATTTCTGATACATGATACTACATGCAGTTGTGGCTTGCGCTTGTTGTTGCCACAAACAGCACTGCATGGTTAGGTACCGCGGCTATTGTTACCAACATGCGGAACTTTCCACTCAATAGGGGAACAGTCGCTGGTATTCTCAAAGGTTATGTCGGCCTCAGTGCTGCAGTTCTAACAGAAGTATACACCATGGTTCTTAAAGGATCAGCTTCTTCTTTATTACTCGCCTTTGCACTTGGAATTCCTGTTATATGTCTGTCCTTGATGTACTTCGTTCGACCTTGTACTCCAGCTTACGAAGCCGACTCATCAGAAAACGCTCATTTTCTTTTCGTTCAGTTAGCAAGTGTCGCTCTTGCAGTCTTTCTAGTAACAATTACGATATTAAAAAATGTTGTGAATCTAAGTGATGCTTTATCCTACACCTTTTTAATTATTATGGTGGTTCTTTTAATGGCGCCACTTGCAATTCCGATCAAAATGACTTTATTTCCTTCTGACAAGAAGCTTAACCGGGTAGCAAGTTCTTCTGACAATCTGACAATGACTAGTCCATTGCTAACACCGGTTACTTCTGAAACGAATCTTAGTAATCTCAATGATGGTGAAAGTCCCTCAGAAGTGGATGTCCTTCTTGCTGTTGGTGAAGGAGCGGTGAAATTTAAGAAGAAAAGAAGGCCAAGAAGAGGTGAGGATTTTTCGTTCCGTGAAGCGATTGTCAAGGCTGATTTTTGGCTTCTGTGGGTGGTTTATTTTCTTGGTGTTGGGACGGGTATAACTGTTCTCAACAATCTGACCCAGATTGGTATTTCACTTGGGATTGTTGATACGACAACACTGTTGACTTTATTCAGTTTCGGTAATTTTCTGGGCCGTCTTGGAGGAGGTGCAGTTTCTGAGTACTTCGTAAGGTAAATTTTCTATCATCAATACTTGTGACTGTGTGACTAAAGGACTAAGTTGACAAGATAGCAGATTGGTTTATGGGTCAATTCTTTAATGGGCAAATCGCATAAAAAGGTACTCATCTTATGTCCAATTTCAATTAAAGGTACTATTCTTTTTTTTTCTCAATTTAAGGTACCCGACTTTTTTTTTGGGCCGATTTAGGTTTTTTTATAACTTCCGTTAACTATTTCGTTAGTAAATTACATGTTTGGTCCTTGAGTTTGTATAGGCATTACATGTTTGGTCCTTCGGTCCGTTTTTGCACATTTTCAAAAAAAAAAATTCGAAATAAATTTTTTTTCAAAAAAAGTTTTTCGAAATATTTTTTTTCCAAATTTTTTTCAAAAACAATTTTTCGAAATATTTTTTTTCCAAATTTTTTTCAAAAAAACTTTTTCGAAATATTTCAAAAAAAAAATTCAAAATATTTTCGTCCGTTTTTGCACGAAAAAAAATTTGGAAAAAAAATATTTCGAAAATTTTTTTTGATAAAAAAGATTTCGAAATTTTTTTTTTGAAAATAATTTGGAAAAGAAATATTTCGAAAAAGTTTTTTTGAAAAAAATTTGGAAAAAAAATATTTCGAAAAAGTTTTGTTGAAAAAAATTTGGAAAAAAAATATTTCGAAAAATTGTTTTTCAAAAAAATTTGGAAAAAAAATATTTCGAAAAAATTTATTTGAAAAAAATTTTATTTCGAATTTTTTTTTTGAAAATGTGCAAAAATGGACTGAAGGACCAAACATGTAATGCCTATACAAACTCAAGGACCAAACATGTAATTTACTAACGAAATAGTTAACGGAAGTTAGAAAAAAACCTAAATCGGCCCAAAAAAAAAGTCGGGTACCTTAAATTGAGAAAAAAAAAGAATAGTACCTTTAATTGAAATTGGACATAAGATGAGTACCTTTTTATGCGATTTGCCCTTCTTTAATGGGTCAAGATATGGCCGGGCTGTGTTAATAATGGGTCGAAGGCTAGAAGCAGCTTGAGCTAGTTGACCCGTTCCCATATTAGATATTTTTTTAATATTACTGGATACTAATATAACCCAAATCTGACCCATTTCTTAGTTATAAAATGTCGAAAGTGAAACCAGTTCATAATCCTCACTGTAAGCAGAGGTACTAAGATGGACGGGTTGAGTGACATGTCAAAATTATGTCATTATTTAGTACAGGTTGATAAATAACTAATGTGTTAATTTTGGATCAAAACGCGAAGAGGGTCACCCGTTCCATTTTAGACTTTTCTGTTTGACCCATTTTGACATTAATGATAAAGGTTACACGTTTGTTATAGATTAATGTTTACAAATCGTAAGAACTAACGTGAAATCATGCTCTTTTTCAGGTTATACACGATTCCACGCACATTTTTTATGACCGTAACTCAAATAATCATGGTGATGATATATCTCCTATTCGCATCAGCTTTTAATGGGACAGTTTTTGTTGCAACAGCAATGCTTGGAATCTGCTATGGTGTTCAGTTTGGTGTTATGATTCCAACATGTTCTGAGCTTTTTGGATTAAAAAACTTTGGTTTAATATTCAACTTCATGGGACTTGGAAACCCTATTGGCGCTCTTTTATTCTCTAGTATGCTTGCGGGTTATGTGTACGACACAGAGGAAGCTAAGCAAGGTGGGTCCACTTGCATGGGCGCGGACTGTTTTAGACTCACATTCTTTGTTCTTGCTGGTGTGTGTTGTGTGGGTTCAATCTTGAGTGTATTATTAACCACAAGAATCAGGCCCGTATACCAAATGCTTTATGCTAGTGGTTCGTTCCGTTTGCCTCAGAGCTCAGGCCATTGAAGATGAGGGGTTGGTGTGGATTGATCAAGATAGATGTTTGTTTGCGCGTGATCATTTTGAAAGTTGCAGGACCTAACTTGAGTTTAATATATGTAATGCTGATGTATAATCAAACAACTCCGTTATTTTGGTAGTGCTGACATATGACATGAGCCTCATTCTAAATATTCTTTGGTATTTATTTGGTGCAATACTTTCAGCTTTGTCGTTCCAGTGATTCAAGGATTGTAATTTGGTATGCTGTAGTGCATACTGATGTTTCAATATATAATACTTTGTGGTGTTTGACAAAACTTCCATTGTTGACAGTATGGACCTATGACTAATAAGTATGTCTTGTGCTGTTACTCAAAAGTGTTCACAAGCCACAACACGCCTTATTGGTTTTCTAGTGACTCGAAATCTATAGCCCCAAATGAAGACGTTTGGGCCTAGTCGTCTTGGGCTCAACTCATCATCGTTGGGAAGTTTTGAATCTATCTTACCTTTTCAAAAAGTTACCTATAAGTTCTCATCAAAATGTTTAAAATAGAGGGGAAACCTTACATTTTCTTGGATGCCGACTGGCCCTTTGGTGAACCCAAGACTTATTTCATCAAAGTCTTTCTTAACCGGTCAACTGGACATCTATGGTAAAGAGCCCCAATGGCTCCTAAGCTCTAAATGTTCTGCGTATTTTGATTTAAAATTTTCTCAAATTTACTGTATGAATAAGAATTAGTTCTGATATGGAGGCAAATGTCAAACTTTGGTGAACCATTTACTTATAGAGATGCCATCCTTATCGAGTATCTTATATACTTATGTAGAGACAAACTTTCATATAAGCTTTCAGTATCGAATTGGAATTTAGCGAAAGCTGAAGTCTGATAACATGAATACAACAAATACACATACTTCCATTGTTGATGGTGCTAAATGCCAACACATTATAGTTTGAATTGTAGGCACCCAAGAGACAAAAGAATAGTTAGAAGTTTTAAGAAAGCATAGCAACAAAACAAAACAAGGAATTTTATGTTAAGAACAACTTCTCATGTACTATAATTGAAATAAGATAAGAAATATGTTTCCAGTGAGTTTCTTAGAAAGGCAGTAACATATTAGTATTATCATATATACTAAGCATCAAGACACCTACAGTGTCCTAAAACACTCACAACATTAAATGCAGTTCACACACACACGCATTAAATGCCAACTTTCATAACTTGGCAAAAACAGCCCCTGAGGTTCAAGTGGCGCTGCAAAGTAAATCCTTTTTAGCAATTTGGCAAAAATAGTCCTTATCCAAACTCACGTCTACAAAAGCAATCCCGCTGCATCGCGCGGGTTTCCACACTCGTATATATACTAAAAGGCAGGACCAAAAGTCTTGCAAAAGCACGCATTTATTGCAAACTTTCCCAACTTGGCAAAAATAGTCCCTGAGGTTTAAGTGGCGCTGCAAAATAAGTCCTGCATCATTAATTGCTATCTATAGCAATCTGGCAAAAATAGTCCCTAAGGTTTAAGCGACGTTGCAAGGTAAGTCCTAACCAAACATTAAATGCAAAGTTTCACAACTTGGCAAAAACAGTCCCTGAGGTTTAAGTGTCGTTGCAAAGTAAGCCCTGTAGCATTAATTGCTATCTATAGCAATTTAGCAAAAATAGTCCCTAAGGTTTAAGTGTCGTTACAAAGTAAGTCTTTTGAAGCTAATCCCGCTGCATCGCGCGGGTTTCTACACTCGTTAACACTAAAAAACAAGAACAGTATAAACAAAGGCATCCAACTTTCATAATCGAGACGATTAAAAACAACCAAAGCCCGAGAAAACAAACTACCCACAAGGGCTTACAACACTCGAATCAAGGGTTTACATGCATGGACGGACCCACATGTATGCCGGGTGTGGTACGGGCTATACCTTATTTTAAGTCACGAAGTGCAAAAAGATTTCAAAACTGCCGTTTTTGTGCTATGTGCAACCCTCAAAACTTTTTTTGCTACTTTCATTGCTTACGGTGTAACTTAAGTTAGCCTAACATTTTTTTGTGCAACACCCTTTTAAAAGTCCTGGGCCCGTCCCTGTTTGCATGATTAATCGATGTGACTGGACTTTGTTTCCATGCAAATACGTAAAACGAGTAAATGGAGAAAAATTCATGTTTAGGTTACTTGAAGCAGTCTAGAGCTTTTTTATGTAAGCGGCCTAATCTGTATTTCCGTAATCATTTTTCATACATTTCCTTAATTATCACAAGATGTTCACTCATATATGTTGACTAGACAAGTACCCGTGCATAGCAACGGTATTTTATAACGACAGATTCTTTTGTGTTAAAAAAAAGTTTATGGATTATAAACGAAAAATAATATTTTGAAGATTTGGGGATTAAACATAATGTTTTGAAACCCGGTTTGACCCGGGTGGTTCAACCGGTTGAACCGTTCCGGTAGAAAAACGGGTTGATTTACACCGAGTCAACCCGACGGGTTGGGTCAAAATGGGCAAAATTGAACCGGGTCAACCCACCGGGTTTGAAGCGTCCCGGGTCAACCTGGTTTTCGATATGTATTAATAGTTTCCTTTTGAAATATATGTTTTCAACATTTCCTTTTTTAGTTTCAACTTTTCACTTTTTACTTTTTGGTTTTTCCTTTATATATAGTATATAGCAGGGTACCCGCGCGTTGCGGCGGCAGGTACCCTGTGACGATTAACCGGAGAAATAGATCTCGATGAGACCTGATTCACTAGCTTGCATCGGTTTCAACGGGTCTTCTCTGGTTCATTTTCGGATGGCTTTATTGGTTAGCCGAACCGGTGGTGACACCGATTCCCGGTTGAACCCGTTGATCCGGTCCGATTTTCAAAACTATATGTACCATCAACTTGTTAGCTTGTATGAAGCTTTGTGTGTTTTATTAATTTGTATAATGTGTATAATAACAAATACTTTTCATTTTTCGGTGTTTTAAAAATAACATTAATTAGAGCATCCGCAATGGTTAAACTAGATAATAGCTTTTTACTATTTCAAAAAGCTATTTGAAAGGGTTTTTGTCATTGCATACAAGACTTTTTGGAAAAACTTTTTACAAAGACTTTGTAAACTTCAAGCTTTTGCTAAAAGCTCAAGTCATTAAATATGTTGTGCATTAAACGCATAAAATGCATCAAGTCTTTAATGACTTGATGCATTGTGGATGCTCTTAGTGTGTTTAAATATTTTATATTTTGGATTATGTTGTACCTTGTTTAAATTGTACATTATAAAAAATATATTGTACTTTTTAGTAAGAGGTGTTTTTAATTTATGTTTTTAATTTGCTAGACATGCTTTTAATTAGTTGTACAATATGAACAAAATATTGTACTTTAAGTAATGGGATGTTTTCATAAGAGTATTAATTACATCATACATTTGACTTCCAACATTTTACTTTTCAAATGTTTGACCGTTTTTATTTTATATATAGTATAGATAGAGTTCACCCTCTCTTTTTTTTTTTTTTTTTTTTTTTTGTTATTTGCATAAAAAGCATCATACTTGCCACTTTTTATCATTGTATGTTGCGTACTTTTTTTTCTCAACTTGACAACAACCTTTTGAATTCGTGCTATTGTGTGTATTCAGTTTGACATCGTTAGTCCTTTATACTAACAACCGTTAGTAAGTAACTTAAAATTTCGTTATCTTTTTTTTTATACGTTTTTATACGTTGTCGTCCGTTTTTTACGGTTTCGTCTGTTTTTTAAAGTTTTCATCCATTTTTTACGTTTTCCTCTTTTTTTACGTTTTCGTCTTTTTTTTTTACGTTTTCGTTCGTTTTTTTACGTTTTCGTCTAATTTTATTATGTTTTACTCCATTTTTTACGTTTTTTTCCTTTTTTATGTTTCCTTCCATTTTTTTACGTTTTACTCCGTCTTCATACGTTTTTTACGCTAACGTAGGTTTTTTACATTTTCGACTGTGGTTTTACGTTTTTGACTGTTTTTTTTACTTTTTACTCTGTTTTTTCACATTTTCGTCCGTTGTTTTACGCTTTTGCTTGTTTACTTACGTTTTCATCGGGTTTTTTTACGTTTTCAGCTTTTTTTTTACATTTTCATCCATTTTTGTTACGTTTTTGTCCTTTTTTTTACATTTTCGTTCGTTTTTCTACGTTTTCGTCAGTTTTTTTATGTTTTCGTCTGTTTTTTATGTTTTCGTACGTTTTTTACGTTTTCGTCCGATATGTTACATTTTCGTCGGTTTTTTACATTTAAGTCTGTTGTTTACATTTTTGTCTATTTACTTACGCTCTTGTATATACTATTTGTCAAGACAAAGCTCCTTCACTTGACACGTGTCCCGCATTAAATGCCAACTTTCGCAAGTTGGCAAAAATAGCCCCTGAGGTTTAAGTGTCGTCGCAAAGTAAATCCTTCGCAAGTTGGCAAAAATAGTCCCTAAGGTTTAAGTGTCGCTGCAAAGTAAGTCCTTTATAGCAATTTGGCAAAAATAGTCCATATCTAAATTCACGTCTACAAAAGCAATCCCGCTGCATCGCGCGGGGTTTCATCACTCGTTACACCTGTGTGGCTATATGTGACTTTAAACCTAACTGATATACGGATTAGCAAAATAATTTCAACCACTCATATTACTTCAACTTTTTGTTTCAAGTTTCAACTCTTTATACTATAGACAATTTACATACACATTTTTAAGGCTCCAAGCCTCCAACCTTGAAACTATCTTGTAAACACTAATTTTAAGAAAATTTTCATCCCTCACTAATGTTAACTTTTCATTTTAAACATATGTAGTATAAACGTTTACATTACCACATATTTGAAACCTCACTTAATTTCTATTGTTTCATCTAACATCATTTCAAATATATCATATACTGTTGAAGCATAATCTGGCGCGGGCTGGATTCGACGACTCTCCTTGGCCGTTAGTCGTCTTCTCGAGCCCTAGTAGACCTGTCAACAAAGAGAACCCGTTAGGAGTGGACCCGAGGCCGTAGCCCCGAGGTCCACCTCCGACGGTCAAGTTAGTATGCGATGTAGCATATCAAGTGTTGTTAGGGTTAGAGATAACCTGTCATGTATATATAGGACATGGATTAGGGTTTAGGTGTAGAGTGGGCCGCATCTGCCGGGCCTGACCCATTCCTGGCCCAGTCCGGACCATACGTCCACAAGCCCCCCAAGTTTAGTATGAGATAGCGCATGGCTATGTTATGCTAAACTTAAGTTCTGATGGCCGCGTAGGTGAAAGTGGATCACGTATGCTGCATCCTGGGTAAGGGCGTACCTTTTGTACCAGTAGCGACGCAGCATGGTGCGACAGAAGACGTGCTCCTGTAGCAGAAGTGCGCGCTGTGCGCGACAAAGAGGTGCGACAGAAGACGTGCTTCTGTAGCAAAAGTGCGCGCTGTGCGCGACAAAAAGGGGTGCGACAGAAGACGTGCTTCTGTAGCAGAAGTGCGCGCTGTGCGCGACAAAAAGATGCGACAGAAGACGTGCTTCTGTAGCAGAAGTGCGCGCTGTGCGCGACAAAGAGGTGCGACAGAAGACGTGCTTCTGCGCGCATTACATCCGTCTTTACAACCAACAGAGGACGTCTCCCCTGCGGCAAAGATGCATGCGAATATTTAAATCCATCTTTGTACCGAGCTTGCGTTCTGCTTCCAAATATACCTGCGCGATGCGTACGGAAACAGTAGTATATATACTCTGGTAGCCCCCCAAGTTTGATGGTGCTACTCGTGTAGGAGCATTAAACTTATTGAATCTGCGAAAAACACTGAATGCAAAGATTAAAAGTATATGCCGCGAATCGCAGCATATAAATCCTAATGAAGTGAAACAATAAACAGCACATAGCATGAATAATATATAAGAGAAGTGGTAGTGCGCATCCGTCGTAGGATGCGTACCGACGAAATAATTTTTTGTTGTTTTTTTTTTTTTTTTTTTCTTTTTTTAATGTATAAAATAAAAACTCGAATGGATGTACCGTGACCGCGACTATTAGACGCAGATGGATTTATCGTAACCGCATAGACTCGAACGTTTGTGGATGATCGCAGATGTTTATACCACGGCCTTTGGTCCAGTGCGCATCATGGCGATTGACTAGCATCGTGGTATTCGCGCATACGCGTTCTCTGCGAAGATGTCTGAACGCACGGCCTAATGCGGGTAGATTTATCGCGACTGCGTTGTTCGAGCGCGAACAGGCGTACCAACCGTAAAAACAGTATCTGCGCGAATTAATTCGCGGCTAAAAAATAAAATAACTCCGATCGTGCGGATATTTTCTTAGGTCCGATCGTGCGGACTAAAATATAAAATAGGTCCGATCGTGCGGACTTTTCTTTTCTTGTATCTTATGTAAAGAAAATCATGAATCGTATACATGTTATATTAGATGTTGGTTCACATGAATTAAACAACTAATAATGATAATTATAATATTATAAAAATAATAACATCATGATAATGTATATTTGATTTACAAGTTGTACGCATCATGATAATTAAACAAAAGTAAATACATGATAATATTTTTATAATTATCACGGATGGCTTGCGTGAGCAGTATACCATAAAGGTTTACGAGCTGTTATCTCGTTAATAAAATATTTACGCAGCTAAATTGTGCGCATCGGAATAAAGGTTTTAGAGTTACCGACTTTAGAAATTGATTTCTGCTTTCGGTAATATGAGAACACGAAACATAATTTATTCGTGGTCCCACGGATGGCGCCAACTTGTTGAAGCATAATCTGGCGCGGGCTGGATTCGACGACTCTCCTTGGCCGTTAGTCGTCTTCTCGAGCCCTAGTAGACCTGTCAACAAAGAGAACCCGTTAGGAGTGGACCCGAGGCCGTAGCCCCGGGGTCCACCTCCGACGGTCAAGTTAGTATGCGATGTAGCATATCAAGTGTTGTTAGGGTTAGAGATAACCTGTCATGTATATATAGGACATGGATTAGGGTTTAGGTGTAGAGTGGGCCGCATCTGCCGGGCCTGATCCATTCTTGGCCCAGTCCAGACCATACGTCCACATATACTTTTATGTCACATTTTTCTCGTCATACATAACTATCACCATAAAACCAATGTGACCATCTCTATTCTCTAGTGTAATCTAATGGTAAAATGTCTTGATCGGTAGGTGATAGTTTGAAAATAACAACGAAGATACTTTTTTTTTTCCTTTCTTTCTTTTCTATGAGCAAAAAGAGGCTGCAACCACAAATAGATTATATAACACTTATTGCAATTGAAGATATTTCAACATAAAAAGTTACACTCCAAACAAAGTTTACATAAGAATTAAAAGCTATTTTAGCAACATAATGAGCCGCTAAATACATTCGTGTTTATCCCATAAAAAAAAAGAGCTAATTGGGATGCTCATAGCTTATTGTCATCAATATTTAAGCCTTGTACATTAGAAAGTAGAATTGGATGCTCTACTTTCAATTAACCTAAAAAAACAATATTTTTTATTTATCCGTTTATTTATACTAGGTGAGTACCCGCGCCTAGCGGCAGCGATTCCTAGCGGCAGACAGTTAACGATATGCGATATTGTAGTAAGTGTTTCGTATGACGTTCAAAATAGAACGTATATCAAAATGTAATTGTAAACGGTTGTAACATGTGATAATTCAACTCTAGCAAAAATTCTTAACATGTATCAAACGACATATAAAAAAATTTATTGAGACTGAAAAAGAAAACATTGCATCAATTATGAGATACTGACTAACAATGCACGTTACTCGTCGCGTAAAACTTCTTGCTAGACAACAATTGCGGTGTAAACTCCTCCTTAATCGAACTCTTTGACTGGTTTCACTAATACATTTTTAGTTCTACGTGCTCTAGACAACGCAAACGAGAAAACATAGTCCGACAAATAGACACCCACATCTAGAATTGTTTGGCCCTGAGCTTTATTGATAGTTATCGCAAAGCTAATGCGCACATGAAATTGTGTTCTCTTTAGTTTGAAAGAGAACATGTCTTCTTTGATGGATCAAGATGAATTCTTGGCAAGTGCACTATAACTCCAGCGTCAATCTCAGCATTGAAAGAGAACATGTCTTCTTTGTAGTTTGTTTTTTTGTTTGAGATGAAATGGGGCTCAAGACAAAATAAATTAAATCTCATCCATTTTGACATATCATTTCTTGAATGATTTGCGGATACAAGGCTTTTACAAACCGAGAGGATTCATAATAACTTAGGCTATCATTTACTATTATAATTATAACCATAATTTTTGTATCCTCTAGGAAATATCTACAATAGTGATGTAACTTAAACCAATAAACGAGTACATTGGTTGGTGACGTTGGCAAGTGAAAATTTAGTGATCCTATCATGGATTGTGTATTGAGTTTTGTTTTCGTGGTGATCTGAAACTTTTTGAAAAGATGAAGAAGAAGGGTATAATGGTACATTTAAACTTAAATGATAAGTTTCACATATTTTAGGATTTTAATTTTATGAAAATTAGTTAATTGGACATATATGTAATATTTAAAGTTTATAAACGATATATATATAATTATGGATTTAAGTTGAATATATATGTAATAAAGAGGCTTTAAAAAGATATACATGCAATTCCCTCTATTTTTATCATGTTTTAAATTTTTCTTATTGTTTTACTTTCACTGATTAATGTACTTTAACCTTTAAAAAAAAAATATCATGTCTTAAACTTTTATTATTGTTGTTTTTTTTTTTTTTTTTTTCACTAATTAATGTAGTTAAAACTTTAAATGGCGGCTTAACTTTCAAATTTTGCATAATTGTCAAATTTCAAATTTATATTAGGCTTGTCGCAGTGGTGCTTTTGAAATCGGTTGGGCAACGCAATTTATGAGCTTCGACCGATGTCCAGGTCGGTTGAGTCCAATGTGGAGTTCTGTCTCCACATCGGTCGAGCTAGGAAAAAACGGAATATCGAGTGCTTGGACAACCGATCTTATTTACTCCATTTTGTCACTTTCGTTTGTATAAATTCAAAAAACGTTGGTAAAAAAAAAAAAAAAAAAAAAAAAAAAAAAAAAAAAAAAAAACTTTTTTTAAAACCAAATCTACCCATTTATAAATACCCACTTCACCTCAAACACAATTCATCACTCAACATTTCTCATCTATATTCAATAAACCATTCTAACGAAATACCCACGAAACACAAATTTTAATATGTCGTCATTCGAACATTTATTCGGTTCTTCTTCGTCTTCTGACGAGGAAGAAGTTTTTAGTGAGTTTGTGGAGTTTGCGGATTTTGCTTGGAAGGCTTACAAAGCATCACAGCCAAAAACCCGACGATGGTACATACGTAGGGATCATAAGCATGGCTTTCCTGGGATGATGGGAAGCATTGATTGTACAAGTTGGGAGTGGGAGAATTGCCCGAATAGTGAGAGAGCTCAACATTGTAGGGGTGATCACGGGCCACATCCATTCATTTTGTTGGAAGCGGTCGCTTCCCAGGATTTATGGATTTGGCATGCGTTCTTTGGTGTCTCCGGAATGAATAACGACGTAAACATTTTACGTCGTTCACCTGTTTTCAATGATATCAAATCTGGGAGAGCAGCAGACCTTGAGTTTGAGGCTAACGATGTGGCTTATAAAAGGGGATATTATCTCACTGATGGGATATATCCACAATGGTCCGTTCTCATGAAGTCTATTTCAAATCCTCCCACGGCTGATCGTAAAAGATGTTTGTACAAGAGGAGGCACGAAGCCGCAAGGAAAGATGTGGAACGGGCTTTTGGTGTGTGGAAGAAAAAGTGGAAAATGCTTAAAGTTCCTGCTCGAGGGTTTTTTAGAAATGATATCCAAGATATTATGTATACATGTATCATATTACATAATATGATCATCCGACAAAAGCAGCGGGCGATATGTCCTACATGGTTTGAAAATGAGGGACACCAAGATCATGATCCCTTAAGAACGCATGCAGAATCAATGGTGGTTACTCAGGAGCTAATGGGCTCAACAACTCATCAAAACTTAAAATCTGATTTGGTCGAACACATTTGGAGAAATCGTCGACATCATGTCGAAGTAGTGAATCAAGTCGATAGTGACGATGACGAAGACGATGAAGAGTTTTTGTAATGTTTTAACGTTATTTGAATTTCGTTTTTTTTTTTTTTTTTTTTTTTTTTTTTTTTTTTTTTTTTTTTTTTTCGTAGAGTAATGTTTTTTTTTTTTTTTTTTTAATTTCGCAATGTAATGTTTTTTTTAATTTGAATGAAATTTAAATTTAATGTTAAAAATGTTTGAATTAAAAAAAAAAAAAAAATCCTCGGGTCGTCGACTGGGGCATCCGGGTTGTCCCAGGTCGCTGGAGAAAGAAAGCTGACGTGGCGCAGGTTGTCCCAGGTCGTCTCAGGTTGCGACTGGGACTAGCCTTAGAGTTGTCATATTTCACCACGTCAATAGGCTGTCCTTTTAAACTTTTTATACATTTTTGTCACCTACTCTATATTTTACTTCCCAATGTTTCTTTAAATACTATTACCATCTACTTTTTCTAAATTTTGACACCGAGTGAAACCACCAAATAATGAAACCACTAAGGGGACGTTTGGTACGATGGAATGGAAAGCTGAGAAACGGAATGGAGAAGCATTCTCGTGTTTGTTTGCGTTGAGAATGGAATCGGTGAATCAATATTTGATTCTCTTTCCATTCTCCGCATTCTCTTAAAATAGTGAAGAAATGAGAGAATTGGTGATAAAAAGGGAAGACATTCTATGATTGATTCTTTCGTATAATAAAAAAAATTGATTTCAATCATCGTCTTCAAATGTTTTTTATATTTCATTTCATTTCATTTTTTTTTATAAATTATTTGAAATACAAAAATTGATAGGTTGATATCAAATTTTCATATCAACGTTTGTTTTTTAACCTTATCTTATAAAACCAATAATTCAAATGCTAATATCATTTTTTATTTATTTATTTATTTTTTATTATTATTATTTTTTTAATGCTTGGGTTTCTTCAAAATTCGCCACAACTATTATAAATAAATAATATTAGAATTAATTTTCAATTGTGCACATTATTACGAATTGCACTAAACAAAAGATTCTCCAATATTGCTTTTGCGATAGAAGGTTAGCATATACTCAGTGTATTTAAGGTAGCAATTTAAGAAATCATATTATTTTTATGATGATTTAAGTAATCAAATGTTTAAAACGAAAATTTAAATGATAAAATTCATTTTTATTCATGTATTATATACAATAACCAAACAAGAGAATGCTCTATATCACACGCATTCTTTATTTGTACCAAACAGTAGAATCGTTATTCTTTCTCAAACATGATTCACTTTCTCTACAATTCCATTCTCTATTACGATTCCATTCTATGGCATTCTCTCGTACCAAACGTGCCCTAAGAGAGGAGGGAGTGGTACCCTAATACTCTGGGTGTCACATCACCTCTATCCAATAAAAACCCTCCAACTTAAAACTACCCAATTTTACCCTAACACTACCCTAAGTGGAGGGAGTGGTACCCTAGTACCCGATTTTTTTTTTTTTTTTTTTTTTTTCATTTTGTACCTGCAAAACCAAAAACCCTCCAAATACAAGTCTTCTTCTTCCTCCCTCACTCCATGTACCTGCAAAACCAAAAAAAAAAGACAAAAGAACAAAAGAAATACAAACACAACACAGATACTCGCTCGAGCTCCGAACTCGATTTTGCTACTCGATTTTGCTACCCGCTTGGCTCGAGGCGGTGTACCCGCTCGAGTTCAAGTACTCGATGCACTACCCGAGCTCCACTCCCTCCTCCCTAAATAAAAACTCAAAAACAATTCATCCAAAAACAAATTACAAAAACGTCAACGACCACAAGAAAATCAATGGCCTTAAGTTTTTATAGAGGTAACAAAATCCTAAACTAATGACAACCAAAACCGAGATAAAGATTCGGTTTTATCACAAAACCATGACCAACCAAAAGCCATAAGTTTTATCACACCCATATTTACGCAAATATGTTCTAGTATTCTTCAAAATGTTAATCAAAAAGACTGTCCACCTTGATATGAAAAGTTGCCATATTTTAATAAATTCAAATTTCAAAAAATTGTCAAATTGCATATTATTCATTACATATTATTCAGAAACAACTGGATCTGAAACTAACCAATTTATACAACTTATCACTATCAAAATTTACACCGCAAGTTTAAGCATCGCTTCACTTTTGAAACTTACACAACATATACCAAAACTAACGCAAAAATACCTTAGAAAAAGAATTAAAAAAATCTCAGATTTATAAAATTGATTTAAAAATAGCAGATCTATAAAATTTAAATTAAAAATAAAATAAAAAATCACATGTTGATAAAGGGATAAGAAAAAAAATTAGATTATTAAAAAAATATCAAATAGAATCAGATTTATAAACAAAAAAATCTCTAAAAAAACAAATTAATTAAAAAACTCAGAAAAAATCTAACTTATATAAAGAATTAAAATATCAGACTTATAAAAAATAAATAAATAAAATAAGAAAAACTGAGATTTATAAAATAAAAATACTAAAACTATCAAAATTATTATATAAAAACTTGAAGAAAATCGGATCTAAAAAAACTGAGATTTATAAATAAGAAAAGTCAAACGAACCTGATTAACAAAAAAAAAACTCTAAAAGAAATGAGATTCATCTAAAAAAACCATTTGTATCAAAATGTTGAGATTCCTATAAAAATTAACATATATGAAAAAAAAAAAAAAAAAAAAAAAAAAAAAAGGAAACCAAATCAAATTATAAAAAACAACTCAAAAAAGTAGATTCGTGAAAAGAAAATCATAGAAGAAGAAAACTCAGAAAAAGTTATAATTGAGATCTAAAAAAAAAAAGAAAGAAAACTCTAAGAAAAACCTTAAAAAAAACATCGGTAATGGATCTTGATAGTGCTCGGCTGCATGTGGTGGGTGGTGGCGACGGATCATTCGAGCGGCGGTCGGTGGTTTAGAAGAAACCACCAAGCCTTCTGAAACCACTTACGGCGATGGAGGCGGTGGTAAGACTTCAGTTTAGATTATTGGGCGGCGGCGGTAGTGTCTAAGAGAGAGAGAGAGAGAGAGAGAGAGAGTGAGATATATACTGATAAAATGAGGGATAATTGTATGTACGTGTTTCATAAGTTTCATAATCATCGAATACATTCCCTTAATAGATTGTGAATCATACCTTGCAGTCTTGCACAATCAATACTTGAGTTTGACACTTTGACTTACCAAACCAAATATAATGTGCCATGAATATATTACCAAATGTACAGCCCTGAGTTTTCCTTTAAACTTCAACATTTCAATTCGAAATCTTGTCCAAGTTTCCTCCAATACAGTGTATTGATTGAAGGAATGCAATTCGAAAAGATTTAAAAAAACTTGACTTTCAATATTCAATATTCAAGTTTTCATTTTTCCCTTTGACCATTTTTCCATTTTAGATAGTAAAGATAAGATACGTTTAATTACAAAAGCAATAATAAATAATTACACCGACATGGGTAGGTTTAAATAAATGTTTTTTATTGAGAAAGTTTATTTTACTATTTGCACGAAAAATTAAGACTACTTGGACTTTGGCAGGGCACGTTTTCTTAATCGATTAGAGTGCCTTAAATAAGTTAAAAAGTATGTTAAACTTCAAAGTCTTAAAAGTGTTTTAAAATATCCATATTATTTTATTTTGGTTTGATTATATAATGTTAGAACTATACTTTTTTTTTGAACGGCAATGAAATTATATAACTTAAGAAGGCAAAACTAGCAAGGCGCTAGAAGCCTCAACACAAATACAAAAAGTCTAGAATAAACAACAAAAAAACCTTACGACATCTAAACTCATCCCGAGAACATTAACTGCGAGCATCACAAATGGAGTGAAAAAACTCGTGCCGATTACAGTGACCCAAGACACGAGAAAAACTCCCAACCAACGAAGGCCGAGCCACCGGTTTTCACTTCGTGGCGTTTTTGATGTGATCCCAACCATGCCTCGAGGTCCCGAAACAACACCCGGGAATAATACAAAAAACAAACTGTCATAAAGCTGAAGTAAAGCATAACTAGGAGACCACAAATACGCACGATCTCGACATGAGAGATAAAAAAACCACGCCCCACTTCCAACTCCAACAGCTTTAGCCATTATCCAACGGATTTTCTTGCCACTTGATCCACTTGTATTGATGTCTACGATCGCGACTGGAAATCCACAAGTTTGCCGTCGAGATGACCGAATTAACAAACATAGTCACGCTATCTTGATCCCCGTTGTGATGAACTTTATTCCGTTCCTTCCATGTGTATCACCACCAAATAAATAATATAGCTTCAAAAACATTGTGTTGATGTTTATCCAACCGAAGGTCTTGTTGCCAATTTAGCAATTCACGCGGAGCCACATCAGGAATAGGGTGTTGAATCCATCGGCTAAGGCATCTTCTGACCTTTCTCAAAAAGTTGCAATCCCCAAAAATATGACTAACATCATCAATACCATTTCTACAAAGATCACACCGGACCGTAGAAACGTCAATCCCCTTGCTGAAAAGGTTCGTATTTGTTGGAAGAACATTGCGGAAGAGCCGCCAAACAAACAGATTAGCCTTATTAGGGACACGTTTATTCCAATAAGGTCGTTGAGATTCCGATGGTAAGGATTTCTGATCAATGAAAGTCAGAATAGAAGAAACCTGGAAAGAATTTTTACCGTCAAAAGTCCACGCCCAAAAGTCCCCCCTATTCTCGAATTCAGTAGGCAAGACACCAATGAAATTATCGAATTGTTCCTGTTCTATCCCTGGTCGAATTTCTCGTCGCCAACTCCATATCCAACCAGAGTCAAGAAATCTATCTGCCACTTTTGCAACTTTAATAGTTTCAAGAGCAAAAAGTCTTGGAAATCTGGAAGCTAGTGGCATATCACCAATCCAAATGTCGTTCCAGAAGCTAGTAGATTGATCGTTTCCGACCCGTTTACTAATGACATCGACCGGTAGCTTGAATATGGAATGGACATACCTGTTTGCAGTCACGATGTTATTCCACGCCCCTTTAGAATTAGCAGACATGTTGAAGAAGCAATCCGGCCCATGAATATCAGAAACCACACGCACCCACAAGCTATCCTTATTATTGATACCCCTCCATCTCCATTTATACAATAAAGACAGATTCATCGCTTCCAAACTGCCCACTCCAAGACCCCCTTCTTTCTTGCTAGCTAAAACCGAACTCCATTTGACCCAATGCAGTTTCTTTTTATTCACCGACCCACCCCAAAAAAATGCGGCTCTCAGAGATTCCAAATCTTTAGAAGCAGATTTTGGCATCCGATAAATGGACAAAAAATAAATGGACAAAAAATGTTAGAACTATACTATAAAAAATATCCGTAGTATTGTCAAATTATTATTATAAGTTGCTTGCTTTTGAAACCAATTCAATACCCCATCCAATTACTCGTGTAAATTCTTTTCCCGAGACTACAAGTTCTATTTATTTTATTGAAAATCTTGTTAGAGTTGAGATCAACAAATTCTTTAAATATTAAATGAGCAAATTATAGTCATTTATTTTTTTATTTAAAAATAAAAAAAGGAAAGAAACTCATTTTTATCATTTTTTGAAAATAATATACCTTGTTAATGGTAAATCTTTAAAATATAAAAATACACCATCACAACAATTTTTTTTTATCTTTCAGTAGACGGAAACTTATATATAATCTCGTCGATTTTCTCTATCGAGCTTTAAATTTTAGTGTTGAAAGTTTCGCACAGAAAAATCACATATGATTTGTGAAATCACACCAGTGATTTCACAAATCACATTTGGTTTGTAAGATCACAAATTACATTCGGTTTGTAAGATCACATGTGATATTTTATTTTAAAAATCACATGTGATTTCATAAATCATACGTGATTATCAAAATAACAAATCAACTGTGATTTTACGAATTATATATGATTTTTCTAGGTGAAAATTTTAACATAAAAAAATTTGAAACAAAGTTTGTCGGAAGTATATAGAAGTGTCTCTTTATAGAAAAATAATTTAATGTTGTTGTGATTGTATGATTTATTTTGCGTAATGATCAACGTTTTTTTTATTACTATTTTTTTGTTATTTTTTTTAAGAATGAAAATGAGTTATTATAATTTGATGAAAAAGCAAATGGTTGATATTTGTTCCTTTAATCTTTAGAGAATTTATGATATATGTTGAATTTTTCTCAATCTTGTTAATGATCACTCGAATTTTTCTTCGCTTCCACGTGTTGGACCTTTTGGTGTTTTAAGAATAACAGCGCTTTCAATTCTCAAATTATGAGGAAATGCGATATTTTTTATTTCATCCGTTTTTTTTCCCTTTTCTTGGTTTTAGTTTAGAGGAAAAAATTATATTAGTTGAACTCATGGTCTAAAATCACCTTTGTAATTACTAGCTCCTTACTAGTTATTTATTAATAATATGTCGTCGTTCAAAAAAATTTTACGAACCAAGATAAAAGAATTTTTTAGAATTTCAAAATGTTAGTAATTCGGTTCACTTTCTAGTATCATCCCTCACTTTTTAAAAATTTGCATATATTCTTTATTCCATCAATAATGTAATAAAATCTGCTAGATGATTCACGATATTGAATCTCTTTCTCTTCCTATACCTTTGTGCAACATGTTGTAATAAGCACGTTGTTTATGTACTACACGGGCTAATATTATTTTTTATTTTTATTTTTAAATTTGAAGGAATAAAATAATAATATTAAGTTTAATACTAACAGGAAACCAGAAAATGAAATTTACAAATATTTAGAATTGGATTTGAATTTGAATTGGTTTGAAAGATTTGGGTTTGATATGAGTGAAAAATAAGAGAAGGAAAATATATTATTATATATAAATAAATTTAATTTATAAGTTTATAATACATTAAAAAAATACAATTTAAAACAAAATAAAAAGAAGTATAGTATAATAAAAGATAAAAGTACATCATTTTGTCAGTTTATGGACATAAATTAATAAATATATGTTAGGATCGAACTCGAGACTACGAGATTGCACACTTTACTTATGAAAAGTTATTGATTAATAATTTAATATAAAAAGCTATATTTAATTATTAAATACACAAAACATATAACAACCGGTGGTAATTAACAGAATTTGACTAACGACCATTAAATACTAAAAGGAAGGACTATAGATGAAAATAGAGGTCAAGAAGCTTTCGGATCTCCTTGAGAGTCCATAGGCCGATCGGTTAGGATTAGGGTTTCCTAATCCTACACCAACTTGTCTTTCAAGTTTTGCATAACTATAAATATAAAGGCTAGGGTAATTGTTTTGTAACTTTTGTACACACAAAATACCTAAACCTTTTTTATCTCCTCTTGATTACTTGTGGCCGATCGGTTCATACCCTCTATAAGGTTGATCGATTTTTGTTTTGCCAAAACAAAATGTTTTGTGTTTTATTTAACTAGCATTAACATTAACTTGATATTAGTACGTGTGTATAAGAACGTTGTATAAACATACCTTTATTTGTATCTTGGATTGAATTACAAAACGGTAATGGGTAATTCTTATAATCCACATAAACCCTAATTAGGGTTCATAAAGTTGATTGTTCAAGAATTGATTCTTGTTTTGCTAAATTAAAAGGTACGCATACTATTTATTTTCCAGTTAATTAATTACATGTTATATGATCCTTACGCTTCCGCATTACTTTGATGTTATGTGTTTAATTTATGATATGTCATGTTATTAAATTCCAACACATTCTATGGTTGAAAAATGAAAACAAGACCATGTTTCGGATACTTATTAAAACCCACAATATTATTTGTATGGGTTTTGTGGGCCCATATTTGTATCCGATCCCAAAAGTATGAAAACAAACAATTGTTTTTTTGGGCCCGTTTGGTTTGTAGGTAGTTTTAGGATTTTGATTATAATTTGAATTTGGATTTTATATAAGAGAGAAAATATATTATAAAATAGATAATTTATAATTAAAAAAAAATTATATATAAATTTAATTATTTTGAAAAAAAAGGAATGTGAGATAAGATGGAAGTAGGTCTCATTTATACTGAAAAAGAAAAATTTAAACCGAGTGATTTTTTTTGATGCCACACTTGTTGCCTAGGATTGAGAAGAATCATATCATTCCCAATTTAAAAGCCCATGTCTACAAAACAAATAACCATTTTTGTTCTTTCTTTCAATGAACCCATACCAAATCCCCCAACCAAACTATACCTTAGTCCTTATGCTAGTCTAACAGTTGCAACACCACATACCAAACACTTCCTAAGACTATAAGATAAGAAATACTACAACCCAACATAGTAGTTTGATAAAATGTTGTTCATGGCCGGTGTCATCTTTGAGTTTTCGAATGTCCTGCGCAAATTTCAGCTTAACTACAAAAGAGAGCCTTAATAATAAAACTTAAATAACATGTTAAAAAGATGAAATGAGAAACAATAGTTTTAAAAGCGCTTTTGCCGGTATTTTTCTATGCAACTTCTTGAATCAAATATATTTAAGTTTTATAAAATATGTAAGTTTGTATACAAATTTTGAGGCTCCTTATAAGTTTGAGGTTTTGTGCGATAGCACACTTCGCACACTATTGTATACGGCTCTGTTTATGGCGATTATAAATATACATTGATTTAAGCGTTGATGATGAAATTAGTGACCTATTACAGGTATATTTATCTCACATATTGAGAAAAGTGACATTTTCGATTCCATTTTTTTTCTCTCTTTTTTTGGGCTTAAAAGTAGAGGGCGTAATGTTAATTGTTGGAACTCTTGGCTTATGAAGACTTTGTAATTTTGTTCTAGCTCCTTGCTAGTGTGTTTTAATAAATCTGTTGTTAAAAAAATAAAAATAAAATAAAATTATTGGTATATTTATGATTTAATACATTTTTTGACATATTTGAATATAAAGAAAAGTTCTTGAATATTCTATAAGTTACATGATGATTTGTTGTTATAAAATAATACATCTATACCTTCTTATTCAATAATAAGGAAAGAACTATGAATCAAAAAAGAATAATGTTAGTCCTTGTCAATGACTCTAGTTTGGTACGAAGAAAAAAGCAACGAGAGCAACGTTTGAAGAATATTAAATTGTTGAGTTACGTTTTTTGCGATATTTGTGTACCTGCCAAGGTTTTTGAAAAGGATATGAAATGAATGCATTATACTATATACTAAATGTTGGGGAGGAAAACAGTACCCACTCACGCATTAATTGCAATCTTTGCCGACTTGGCGGAAACAGCCCCTAAGGTTCAAGTAGCGCTGCAAACCAAGTCCTTTAAATGCAAACTTTCCCAACTTGGCAAAAACAGCCCCTGAGGTTCAAGTGGCGCTGCAAAGTAAGTCCAAACATTAAATGCAAAGTTTCACATTATACTATATACTAAATGTTGGGGAGGAAAACAGTACCCACCCACGCATTAATTGCAATCTTTGCCGACTTGGCGGAAACAGCCCCTAAGGTTCAAGTAGCGCTGCAAACCAAGTCCTTTAAATGCAAACTTTCCCAACTTGGCAAAAACAGCCCCTGAGGTTCAAGTGGCGCTGCAAAGTAAGTCCAAACATTAAATGCAAAGTTTCACAACTTGGCAAAAACAACCCCTGAGGTTTAAGTGTCGCTACAAAATAAGTCCTTTCAAGCCAATCCCGCTGCATAGCGCGGGTTTCAACACTCGTTTTATATATTTAGGGCCCGTTTGGTTTGTTGCTAGGAATGACAATAGGTATTGGATTTGGAATGAGGTGGATTGATAATGGGTATGAAAAAGTGTATCATTACGATTGTTTATGTTTGGTTGATGAAATATGGTATGAAAAAGTGTATAGATATTTGAATTTTGTAGTGGAAAAAAGAGGGGCCCACGGGAATGGATTTCATAGACACCAAATTAGTGTGTAATGAATCTATAACTATGATATACCCATTTCATTAACGGACCCACAAAACAAAATAAAACAAACATCGACTATGACTTTGAAAGTCATAGTCTCATTCCCATTTATCTTAACCAAACGGGGCCCTTACTTTATTATCTTTCTTTCATTCCTTCTTATATCAACTTTTGCATGAATTGCTCATCTCTTTTATGCTTTTGTTTTAGGTGTTGTTTGGTTATTCAGAGGATCTGAATCTGAATCTGAAATGCATATTTGAATCTGAATCTGAGGCGTAAATGTTGAAATCTGAATAAAAAATCTTGTTAAAGTAAGGTGTTGTGTCATTTGCTTGCTCGTATTAATTTTTTTTTTTTTTTTTTTTTTTTTTTTTTTTTTTTTTTTTTTTGTCAATAAGAAGCAACAAGAGGCATTAAAACACCTCTCTCAAGTCTAGACCATTAAGATATAACTGTCTCTGACCGCGTCTGAACGGGAAAAGAAAAAAACAAACGGTTTGAACGCCCAAAACGTCTGACCGATTAAGAGGTTTGGCTCGTTAAGAGGCATTAAGAGGTTGTTAAGACATTTTTAGAAAAAAACAACTACCACCTTAGTGGTCGAGCTATACTAAAATTTTATTAATTAAGATTTTTATGTGTCGAAAAAAGAAAAGAAAAAAACTGGTAAAAATTGCAACAAAATAACATTCACTTTTTTCAAACGATAAGGCTACAAGCCTACATGTGACACTGACTATCACATAACCGAAACATCACTACCACATCAGCTTTTTCTAAAAGAACAACTATATAAACAAATTAAATGTAATATATACCCTACAAAAACAATTTAATAAACACACTCCACACACAAACAATTCGGTCTCATAAGCAACCAACTTCCCTTTAATTCCTTGCCTAGGACTAGGGGTGGCAATCGAGTCGTGTTCGTGTTAACCTATTCGGGTTCGCGTGTTGGCGGGTTAGTATAGCCTTTACCCAAACACGACCCATTTATTAATCGTGTCAAGAAACTCAACCCTAACCCACACCTGCATAACACGTGTAACCCTGTCTCTTACCGTTTAACCCATTTAAGTAAATAGGTCAAGTGTGAATAAAGATGGTGGTTTATCGATTTAACT
>BPTQ01000004.1:286709292-286740744 GCA_019973895.1 Chrysanthemum seticuspe | reverse complement strand
GAGTTGAGTTGACGAGTTGACCATCAACCCCTCTACCTATAAATTATGGTGTAATTTATAAAGTCGATGGAGTGGTGTAAATATAATTGACCATCAACCCCAGTAAATTACGTTGTGTAATTCATAGGTAGAGGGGTTGATGGTCAACTCGTCAACTCGTACCCTGTGCACAGCTTTATACTGAACCCAACTGACGAATTGGCCACCAACCCCTCTACCCCTATAAATTACATTGTTGACGAGTTGGCGAGTTGACGAGTTGAGTTGACGAGTTGACCATCAACCCCTCTACGTATAAATTACGGTGTAAATTATATTGGTCGTTGGTGTAATTTAAAAAGTCGATGGAGTGGTGTAAATGTAATGTAATTTATATAGGTAGAGGGGTTGGTGGCCAACTCGTCAACTCGTCAACTCGTCAACTCGTGCAAATATAACTTAGAGTTTCCTGGTTATATTAAATGTGGCATTAAATATGCATCTCCCCAACTACCAGTTGAGCAGTTGAGTTGAGCAGTTGAGCGGTTGAGCAGTTGTTACATTAAATATCCCCATCTCCCCAACCACCGGTTAAGCAGTCAACCCAAGTCATATTTCGACACGTGTCCCATGCTCAACTGCTCAACTGGTAGTTGGGGAGATGGATACTTAATGTGTTGCATTAAATGACCCCAACTACCAGTTAATATAAATGTGGTGAGGTAGCTGAAATATTTAATGTGGTATTAAATATCCATCTCCCCAACTACCAGTTGAGCAGTTGAGTTGAGCAGTTGAGCGGTTGAGCAGTTGTTGCATTAAATATCCCCATCTCCCCAACCATAAGTTAATATAAATGTGGAATTAAAGATCGACTGCTCAACTGATCAACTGATCAACTGCTCAACTGCTCGACTCAACTGCTCAACTTTTACAAAATTTTTCAATAGATATATATTAGAACGGAAAATTATTGAAACTGATTCTCACACGTCCATAACATTCATATGGAAAAATTTCGTGTGTTTCTTGTCTTTGAAGATGGCAATAGTTATGGTGTTTCGCTAAAAAGAGATATTAGATATGCTGGGTTAGTTTCATTTGTGAAGAAAAAGTTGAAGATTAGCAAAGGATGCGAGTTAGGTTTTTCATACAAAATGCCACACGGTCCGGTCCGCATAGGTGATGACGATGATGTTGAATTTTTTGTTAACGAAGTTTGTAAACCAAACGCTGCATTGCCTAAACTTTTAATCAAAATGATTGTCAACAGTTCAAAGGTAAATCCATCTTCTTCTAATGATTTTGATGTTAATGATCCCTTATTTCGTAATGATTTTGATCCCCAATGTGTGGATAATCATTCAATAATACCACAAAACGAACCTTTTGACAATTTCAACCAATCTAACAATGAATGTGCCAATATGTATATAAACCAGCAAAAAAATGATCAAATTATGCTTAAATGGCAAACAACAAATAATTTCGAAAATATGCCTCCTCCACCCGATCCACCAAGTCTTGAAACTAAGATACCGAATACATTGAAATACAACAACAGCTCTATAATCCTCAAAGAGGGTGATGAATTTGATAGTAAAGAATTATGCATGTTTGCAATTGCGAAAAAAGCTATCAAAGATGGATTTGAATTTAAGGTTAGGAAAACAAATAAGTCTAGGTACGATGTAATTTGTGTGCAAGATGGGTGCAAATGGAAGATACTGTCTGGTATGAACAAATCAGGTGTAAAATGGAGGTTAGGAAGAGTATACGATGTTCACACTTGTTCAAGAACACAAATTCACCCTAATCACCGTAATGCTACCAAAAAACTTTTGGGACATTTACTCGAACCCAAAATGAAAGATAGCAGTCGAATTTATACCCCAAAGGACATAATGGAAGATATTAGTCAAGAGTATAAAATTGACATTTCTTATAAGAAAGCATGGGGTGGAAGAAACCGAGCTTTGGAATTGGTAAATGGTTGCCCTATCGACTCGTTTGAGCAGTTGCCATTTTATTGTCATAATTTAAAGATGAAGAACGTGGGTACGGTAACACATATTGATACCAATGATGAAGGACACTTTAAAATATGTTTTATAGCATTTGGTGTTGCGGTATGCATTTGTATTCATTTTTTACATTTTTTTCCTTTTATGTTTTGTATTTATTTTTCTAATATATTATACGTTGTGTCACTAATAATTTCTACATAAAACAGATTCGGAGTTTCTTACGGTATATGCGACCGTTGCTTATAATTGATGCACCACATCTTAAAGGGAAGTACCTTGGGACAAATTTGCTTGTCGTTGGAATGGATGGTAACAATCAAATTATACCTATTGCTACCGGTGTTTGTCAAGGTGAGACTGGGGAGGCATGGACATGGTTCTTGTCCAAATTGAAAGAATGCATAGGGGAACGACCAGGTTTGGCTATTATATCGGATAGACATTATTCTATTGGACAAGCGTGTAACACGGTCTTCCCAAATTCATTTCATGGTTACTGTTGTAGACATTTGATGATGAACTGCAGTTTGAACGGTAGTAAAAAGTTAAAGGCAAAATATTGGAAAACATGCAAAGCTTACACCGCGGAAGAATTTGATAGAGCGATTTCGGATATTAGGGTATATAGAAATGGTACGGCTTACAACAAACTTCTTCAAGCTGGGTTTGATAAATGGTCTAGGGCACATTGCACTGGTAATCGGTACAACTACATGACTTCAAACAGTGCAGAGTCAATAAATGCATTAACAAGGGATGTGAGAAAAGTACCAATAACAATGCTTATGGAGTGGTACAGAAAGCTTTTACAACGGTGGTTTTGTGACCGTCGACACAAATATCAACGTAATGTACTTTTTAAAAAATGTTTTCTTTTTCCTTATTAGTCAATATAAGATGAAGAGAACATTATGTTATTTTATCTTGTAAAAATTATTTCAGATGCACCCGAGGGAGAACTTAGTGATTGGGCTGCCGCGAAAGTTAGGGACAGAATGTTGAAGAGCATTAACTGGGTTGTGTATGGGATTGAACAGTTTAAACTGTACATGGTAGATGATCATCGAAAACAACATACCGTCGATCTAGTTAGTAATTCATGTACTTGTCGTAAATGGTAACTTTCCGGCATACCATGTGGTCATGCGATAGCGGTAACTAGACTTCTTAGATTGTCTGATTGTAATAATTTGGCTTTTGATTGGTTCAAGAAAACAACACTGGAAGGTACGTACCAAGGATTGGTTTATCGTGTAGGAGAAATGTCAAGTTGGGAACTTCCTGATGGCTTGCAAGTTGTGAAGCCACCAATACTGGTAGTGCGTCAATCTGGAAGACCCAAAAACAAATATCGTATAAGATCTCAAGGAGAGGAACTAACCCCGGTAAGGTGTTCAAGGTGCCAATCCGTTGGACACAGGCGAACAGCATGCAGGGAACCATTGCCAAAGAAAAAGCATGTAAGTGAATAAAATTTGTATTCAAAAAACACAATTTTGCTTGGTAACTAACGAAGAAAGAAATCTCACAAATGTTGAAACTTTGTAGGGAAATGTATCTAACAGAGGAAGCTCAAGTAGGGAACTACCGTCGTTGGAGATTGATATGGTGCAAAGCTTTGATCCTATTAACTTGGCTGACCCGTAAGATCAACTAGCGGAAACATTTGATGGGTTGTTAGTTTCCTTTTTTTCGTTGATCTGGAATCATGTAAGACGCTTTTGTTTTTTGTTTAGTTTGAATATGTACTAGTCGTAAAACAATCTATGGGTCTGTTGGATTATAACCGGGATGTAACACGCTTAATGTACTTGTTTAGTTTGACTATGTTAGACGCTTAATGTTGAACCTTGTTTGCTACTGCTTATGTTGCACCTACTCAATCTAACAATCCAAGAGGAATAAGAAACAATTTAGAAACATACAAACAGCAAAATTAGGTGCCAAAGTTAGCCAGGAGGGATACATACATTCATACAATATTCAGCCAATAAACCATACAAGTTATCCAGCAGCAAAACACAAAAGTGACCATACCATGCAGACGTGTTTTAGACCCATAAACCATACAATTGTTTACAAATTCGACACCTAAATGTTTAACAAAACAAGCACATAAAACATTCAGCCAACATGGATCTTGTGCTTGTAATAAAACCTAACCATTCTTTCACGGTACGCCAATGCAGCCTGAACTGGATCATCCACATCCAACAGTTTGCCATTCCCTAACCTGTACATTTATACGCTTCAGTTAAGAGTGTGATTTTTACACTTCTGCATAATAGGACGAGTTTAACCTGTACAATATTCATAACAATATTCATAACTTTCAAAAATATTAACTACTATAACTCAACTTCTCCATAGCCTCCCCAAACACCTAAAAAAAAGCCTTCTGATCCCTCGCGTTCCACTCCACATACCATCTCGTCCTATTATCCATAACCAAGCCCCTATCCGACTTCAACATACACCCCTAACTCTTTTGGGCAATTTCTGAAAATAAACATTATCAAACACCCTAGGAGTCATGACATGATTAAAAACACTCAAACTCGGATCCTTCTTATACTCCCCTAACGCATTCCACAATCATTCAGCATACCTTCTATTATAACTCGTATCACTATAATTAAAAACATTCTTAATTAATTAACAATCTCGCTACAATGACTAAAACCAATAGTATGTGCACCAGTTAACGCCACCGTCTCCTGCACACTAAACCCCTAATTTACTTTCAAAAATATTCCCTAACCTGTACATTTATACGCTTCAGTTCAGAGTGTGATTTTTACGGTACGCCAATGCAGCCTGAACTGGAGACCTACTATAACAATATTAACCTAATGTAGCTGCTAAACTAGTAAACATGTTTTACGTTTCACATTACAGTTATATCAATCGAATTAGACACCCTAGAAATCCACTACTACACCTATTTTACGTTCAAGATTACATTCATACTAACATCACAAATAGTACATTAAAAAGAAGATGCAGACCTGAATAAGAAGATGCAGAGCCACACACCACAATCATCATACAATCCACCCTGCTTGGGAACATTCATAGCATTGTTAAAAGTAATCCTATAGGTCATAGGATCAATTCCCTTCTTCTCGAAAACACCTGCCTCTTGCAACACTTCTGGAAGCCTAGTCTCCTAGACATTTCCTCACACTCAAATAGAATGGACGAGTCTCAGGATCATATACAGGTCCACTGTCATAAAATGTAACTCGACCGGTCTGGATATGATACACAGCTAGGGACCAATGTGTTTCTGGCTCATTTATGGGAATGAAAACTCTTTGAACATCACCCCAACCCAGAGGGTAAGTTTCTTTGGTTGCGTACCAGACAGGCATCCGTCCGTTCATCAGTAATGGTAGGAAAAAGCAGCTTACCATAGACCACTCCATATCTGATGGTCTGGTATGCCACATGTAGCTTATCCAAACATCAATGTGCTGTAGGTAAAACAAATTGACATATATATTCAGTCATTTATAAAAAAAACTGTGCTTTTCATTTTCTCTACCTGTACTAGATATCAAGTAAGATAGTGTTACGAGCCAAGCATCATTGCCACACCTTCCTACTTTTAGCCTCTGCTCAAAAACCCATCCCCATGACGACGTAACATGTACAATGGCTTACACCAACACCCATTGCTACGTCGTCATGGCAATGGATTTTCGAGGGGAAACTCAAAATAGAGAGTTGGATCAAAATACTTCAAGTAAATTAGGCATCTTAGCATAACATCCACCAAATTCACAAAAATCATTTCTCAAATGATATCACTACTGGTTCAAAATATTGTTGAGTACAAGAAAAAAAATGAATTGAATCAAGACTTGTAAAATCTGTACTGCTAAAAGCATCAAAGTCATGAATAATATACTCTTCTCTGTGGCTACACTACAATTTTTTTAACAAATAATAATGTCATTTGCGAAAGAATTTAATGGATTTGGTGGATGCTATACTAAAATACCTAAAGTGGTTAAAGTAAATGATGGATTAATGATACTTATATCTAGTATCTCATGTAACACTAAAATGTAAAAATTACTTATAATCAAATGGCAGGCAGAGACAACCAAAAGCATGTTTTATAAAAAACTGAGTAAAGTAAATAAAATTTACTTTACCTCGTCACGTAGCCATCCTTTACGATTATCGTCGAAACCGGTTAAACCATCCCAGAAACGACGATCAACAACGATATCAGACCAAGGGAACACACAGTTACGCCAACCGTCCTTAACCAGGAATCGATCAACTTCAAAGTTAACATAAACTTTATCTAGGTTTTGGTATGGCCGTTCTAGAACCTAAAAATAAAGACAATGTAAATCATGCATGTAATAATACGTTTACACGTTGACGGTTAACTACTGACTGATATATCAAAGCAAAGGAATCATTTCTCATACCTCTACCCATGGTTTGACTTGTACTAACATCTCAGCCATACGTGGAGTATGAACAGGTAAATACTTTCGACCCTTCAACATATCTTCTAAGCTAGTAACATCAGAAGTTTTACACCTCTTCTCCACATAGGGTGACCTAGGAACATGTTCAAGTCTCCTCTTCTTTGTTTCGCACTGCTCTAAAGCCCTTTTGAAGGGCGTTGAATTCAGTTTCTGAATAACCTTCAATCTGTTTTCAGCTTCAACACTCAACTTCTTACTCGCTCCCCTCTGCTCCTCCTCTTCCTCGTGTTTTTCAGCTTCAACACTCAACGTCTTACTCGCTCCCCTCTGCTCCCCATCCACGTCAACATGTGGCGTATCAAACAACTTGAAAAAATCATTGACTTGACTGCAATACTCATTAGCAAGATCTACAGGCTGCGGATGATATGAAAAAAGGTTAACAAAATTTTATTATCGCAAGTTATTAATTATATCACAAATGAAATAAGAACAAAACAAAATATCATTAAATTACCTGTTCTCCGTCAGCTGTGTTAACTATGTCTCCATAAACCTGCATAACATAGTGGCAGACACTTATTAGTATAAAATTATAATGAAAGGTATAATCACATAAATACCATTTAATTACATTTTCATATGCATCATTCTTCATTTTGACTCCATCAACTGTGTTAACTTTGTTTCCATAAACCTACATACAAAAGTTTATAACACCTATTAGTAGAACATTAGAATTAAAGGTTTAGTCACATTATTACAATTTATACTTACCTTTTCATAGGTTTCTTGGTTCATTTTGTCTCTGTCACTCATTATGACCTGCAGAATAAAGTTTTTAGAAACAAAATCCGCTTATTAGCATACCACATGGTAATTGTTTGATAGCAATGTAACTTGCTCAGGAATTGATAAAGGTAAAAAACTAACTTGAATAATAGTCTCAAGTTTCAAAGTGCGGGCTTCCAAAGCCTTAACCCGTTCATCAACTGAAACAACTTCTACCTCTTTACCCATGCTCTCCATATCATAACCCTCGGGGTATACCACTTTCTGCCTAGCTTTAATCGCGGCCACTTTCTGAAAATGTTCATCCCATGGTCCCCCTTTTGCAAGAGGCGGCGCTCTCGGGGTATACCACTTGAAAAAATCAATGCTTCGTGTGAACCATTCAGCTTCAGCCTCAAAGCATGTTGGCATAATCACGTTGGGTTTCGAGTCCTTACAATAGATTTATAAGTTATATGGTATCTAAAATTGTCTATATGTTTATAGTTAACCAATCAATAAAATACTATATATAATTACCTTGTCAAACAGTTGGTCGAAATAATCAGTCTTTCTAAATGGTGTGTGTTTCGACCATGCAAGTGCTCTTGGGATCACCCCTGGAGCCTTGTTCCACCACTGTTTACTTTTACTCGTATCAGCACACTCTATCATCCATATCTACAAAAAGTTAACACAACAAATATAAGTTACGAGGACGAGAAACATATGAAGTTAATTTTCAAGCCCTACAGTAAACTAATGATATCAAATTTTTTTGGTGTTAACCTTGAAAGCAGCAACGAATCCCTTCAAGCTATAGGTAGGAACATCGTTGGATTCTTTATCACCAATTCTTTGACGGTAAACCGCTGGATGATTTGAAGAGACATTTCTAATAGACTCATAAAGCTGCCTCCAAAGGAGTTCCCCCCATGGAAATGCATTCCATTCATCAAGATCCTCGACCATCCTCAGAAAAATATCATCAATGATAGACCCCAAGTCTTTACCCATTAATATCACCTCAAGCGTTATCAACAGACAAACCCGTATCGCATCCTCATCAGACAGATTTAGAAACAGCTCTTCATCTTCAATAACAGATAATAGATCAATTGATTTAACATGTTGACCTACATGGTTTGGAAATACTCGGTGACGGAAAGGGATATCACCACTACGCCATTTCCTAAAACTGACCATACCAAATCTAAAACCAGTAACCAGGCAGAATTCATTTCGACCAAAATAGAGAGAATGTCCATTCAAATAGTATACAAGTGGAAGATCATAGTTATCATTGTTTTGATGGAATTGTTTCCGAAGCATGTAATGAACAAGACCTTCCTCGTTATCGACATAGGTAAGATCAAGCCATGGTCCAAAACATGTGGCTTTAAACATGGAACGGCGCGGCTGGTCTAATCGATCATTCATAAGTAAGAAGTAATGCACTTTGATTTTAACAATAACTCTAGCATCATACGCCTACAAGAAATAACATATTAAAAAAGTTAAAACAAACAAGAAGTGTCTACAAGCACACTCATCAAGTCAGGCATACAACACCGCAGAAAAACCGAAGTGTCTACAAGCACACTCAACAAGTGTCTACAAACAAACAAGAAGTGTCTACAAGCACACTCAACAAGTATCTACAAGTAAAAGCATATCCGCAGATGTATTCAGGACTAAGATCAAGTGTCAATACACGTTAATTACACCTATTTGACAACTAACCCTAAAACTATTATTAAAAACAACAAATACAGTTTTCAACCCTCTCATTTAACGCATGAAACAAAACATGACGTAAAGGGATCCAACAAAACCGTAAGTTGTAGGAAGAAACGAAATTAATCAAGTGTGAATACTTACCATTTTCATATAATCGAGTCGAACATCAACGGATCTCGTCTGGAAGTGATCTAAACAACAAAACGGTTGTGTGATAAAAGTTTCGGGTGTTGTGTGATCACTGGAAATGATCTAAACAACAACATTGATCCATGCACTGTTAATGTGTGTTTGTGTGTGTTGAGTGTGTGTTTTTTTTGAAGATATTGAATGATTAAAGTTGTAAAAGAAAAATAAAAAAGAAAATAATAATTGTCATATCCATTGGATTTGGGAAATCTTTTGGGTTGCTTTTTCAATTTCATAGGTGAAATATTGTGGGGTCAGTTGAGCACCGTCGGTTGAGCGCCGCTGGTTGAGCGTTGACATTATGCTAGAAAACAAAACAAGAGATTTCTTTAAGATTTGATTTGACACTTAGTGTACTATTTGAACAGTACCCGGATTTGCCACGTGTCGAAAAAACTATGGGGTTGAGCAGTTGAGCAGTTGAGCGTGGCTCTTTTGGGAAAGTGGCTAGAAAATAGTCTAAAAAACGGACCATGCTTAGAAAAAAGTCCCCTTTTGGTAATTTTCTCTTCTCTTTTTGAGATTCATCACCTAAGTCTGAAAATAAAGGATCTGCTTCTTTTTTAGATTCATCACCTACATCACTGTCATTTTCCAACACTAGCCTACTTTCATCAAATACAACAATTTCATTTGTTTTGTTCTTTTCATCTAAACCCTTCCTTTTTTGTATCCTAACCTGCCTCAACTCTTCTTCACCCTCAGATAAATGGTCAACTGATGCAACATCTGAGTCTGAGTCTTTGTAATAACTAGTAGGGTTTAACATGACAATAACATAATCACCAGTGTATTCAACTAAACATTCATTCTTATGAGTAACATATAAGGCTATGATACCTTCATCACTACTTTGCCACTTTTCAACAAACAACCTAACATCATCATCAGACTTAATACTTTTTAAACCATTACTAAAGTAATACAACACAGACACTACTGAAGCTATGTTGTTTTGAACAAAAATTTTCAACTCATTATAGGTTAAAGGGGACACATCAAGAGTAGTTGTGACCATATCAGCATTGTGATAGGTTAAAGGTTTCAGACTGAAATACCCGTTATAATAAATATCCAATGTTAATGTACCTCCTTTGGATGAAGAAGCCATCCTGCAGCTGCAAATTATGAACACAAAGGTCAATGAATAAAGATTATTAAGATAAATAAACACGACATTAAGTATTAATTACCTTAACGAACACAAAATAAGGTTCAATTTTGTGAACAGTGAATTAGGGTTTATGTGGAGAGTTGGGGAAGAGATTTGGGGGAAATCTGGGTTTAGAGAAAAAGATAACGTTTTTTTTTATATAAAAAAAAAAAGTTTCAACCTGGCCCTTCAAAAATTATAAATGTTTCAATGTATAAATTGTTGGAGGAAGTTAATGAAAATACCTAAATCCGCCAAATTTTTTTGTTGGAAACCTTTTTATGCAAGAAAAAAAGTAGAATACCTTGATTGGAAATGGACCCTAACTTTGATGCATTTTTATGCCATTTGCCCTTTTATAATTATAGCTTTTAGTTTCAGCTATTTTATCAAATATATCTTGAAAATAAAAGTTCTCAGTACAACTTCAGCTATCATAAAATCCAATTATCATAAGTATTATATTTTCAACTACAACTCCAACTAATTTTGACAAACACATCCAACATTTTTAATAAATCCAATTATTATAAGTATTATATTAACCGTTTGTCACTCATTTAACATTTAACAACTATTTGATTTTCTTATCTTTTAAAAATATACCCACAAAACATATATTTTACTTCATTACTTGAAAAACATTTTATTACCGATTAAAATAATAAATATCAAAAGGTTTGTGTTTTAGTGACTCATTCTAGTATGAGATGCTTTTTAACTAAAAAGTTAAATGTTCAATTTCTGCTTTGAACATGTGAGATTAATTTGTGTTATATATTATCAGACAATGTTGCTGTCAAAAAATAAATATATAAATACTCAAAATAATAAATAAACGCATTCGAAGTTTCTCGTTGACTCAGAAAATTGGCGCACGTGCTGCTAGAGGAGTGAGGGCCCCATTAGTTTCTCGACTCCCCATTAATTTATTGTAAATCCTATGATTTTCTAATAAAATGATGTTTTTATAAAATAAAATAAAATAAATAATAAATAAATAACTAAATAAACTTATTATTTTCGCAAAACATAAAAATAAATATCTTAACATTTTGTATTGCAGAAAATAAATAAATAAATAAACCTTAACATTGTCAATTCAACCCTTGAACTCTTAAATATCTTCCTTAAAAAAAAATAAAAAAAAATAATTCTTTAAACTAAAAAACAGCATGCTTTTGTCCTAAAGCACAAACCAAACACATCAATGAATCTTCAAAAAGCAACTTCATAAAAATAGTCCCATAAATCCCACTAACCCCAACTGTGTGAAAAACCAGTGTGTGTTTTAAAAAACCATGCCGGCAGCCTTAAAAGCCGGCAGCAGGCCACCATGGGTAGGCTTAGCAGCGGCAGTATGGGTTCAGATCGCATCAGGAAACGCGTACTCATTCCCACTCTATTCACCCACTTTGAAACATGTAGTGGGTTTGTCTCAGCAACAGTTGACTATACTTGGTGTTGCTAATGATTTAGGGGAGAATGTTGGCATCTTACCAGGCATTGCTAGTAATAAGTATCCTCCTTGGGTTGTTCTTTTTGTTGGTGTTCTTGCTTCTTTCTTTGGTTATGGTGTTATTTGGCTTGCTGTTAGTCAGACTGTTCCTGACATGCCTTATTGGGTTGTAAGTATTTTATCCTTTTTTTTATTTTTTTAGTTGAAAGTTTGATTTATTTTAGTACCCATGGCTTTTTTTTGTGTTTTGAGTGTGATTGTTAATGAATCTTGATTTTCTGATGTTAGTGAGACTGTTCATAGTAGCCTTATTGGGTTGTAACTTGTAAGTATTTTATCTTATTTTTTAGTAATTTTTAGTTAAAAGTTTGAATTTTTTTTAGTACCCATGTTGGTTTTTTTGTGTTTTGAGTGTGATTGTTAATGAATCTATTTTCTGCTGTTAGTGAGACTGTTTATAGTAGCCTTATTGGGTTGCAAGTATTTTATTTTATTTTTTTTTTTTTTTTTTTTTCTAAGTTAAAAGTTTGATTTTTTTAGTACCCATGTTGTTTTTTTTGTGTTTTGAGGTGAGGGTGATTGTTAATAATCTTGATTTTCTGCTGTTAGTGAGACTGTGTTCTTAGTAGCCTTATTGGGATGTAAGTAGTTTTTTCTTAAAAAAGATTAGATTTTTTTAGTACCCATGTTGGTTTTTGTATAAATCATGATTTTGTGTGATAACTTTATATGATCTTTATATTTCTTATTTGATTGTAAGTATATTTTTTTTCTTCTTTGAAAAGATTGGATTTTTTCAGTACCTATGTTGGATTTTTTATGAAACTTTGGTTTGTGGATTTTTTTTTTTAAATATTAATCAATTTGATCTGTATATACATATACACCCGATTTTTTTCTGGAAGAGTCTCACTACCCTCGGTTGGGGTCCTACCTCCCCAATACCCCGCTCCGGTGGAATTGGGTGTTGTTGTAATCAATTGCAACCCGATAAAGAATAATACTTGATGTTACTGAAATAATTCATATATGCCTTATGGGGTTGCAAGTATTATTCTTTTTTTGTTTCAAAGATTTGATTTTTTTTAATACCTGTGTTGCTTTATTTGTGTTTAGAGTGTGATTGTTTGTGAATTCGATTTTGTTGTTAGTTTGAATGTTTGGTAGGTGTTTTTTTGTTTTTAAGAATTCAATTTGCACACACGTTAGTTTATTTGGGATGTGTGAGTAGGATTCTTTTATGAATCTTGATTTTGCTGATAAGTTGAATATTTATCATGGTAGTCGTGTACTATTTAATTTTGTTCTCAATTGGCTTGCTGTTAGTGAGGCCATTCACAACATGCCTTATTGGGTTGGAAGTAGTTTTTGCTTTTAGAGATTCAATTTTTTATTTCATACCCATGTGGAGTTATGCGTGTTTAGAGTATGATTCTTTGCGGATCTTTATTTGGTTGAAAGTCTGAGTATTTATTATGCTGACTATTTATAGGGTTAGTTTATTCAGCAACTGCGAATTGGCTAGTTTGTGTTTCTGTATTTTAGTGTATCAATAACCCGATCAAATTGATTGTCTCCAATGATTTGTCTTTTGAGAAAACTTTTGTTAAGTTTATTCACAACTTTAAATCATTGAGCAGACTCACGAAAGCTGTGAATCACTTCCTTCTCACGTTTTTCATAAATTTAACTTCTCACTGAATTCCAAGAATGTATAGTAGTAACCATTTATAGGCTTAGTTGATTCAACTACTAGGAAAGGATCAGTTGCCTTTCACCAATTACTGTATTAATTAAGTTTTTAACGTATTGCGTATATTGAGGAATGATTGGTAGTTTGGGTAAGTTCGTTGATGCAGTTTAAAATAGGTGCTTTTTCAATCTTTATTAAGTGCAATACTAGATTTTTGTCTTCTTCTGTTTCTGATACTTGATACTATATGCAGTTGTGGCTCGCGCTTGTTGTTGCGACAAACAGCAGTGCGTGGTTAGGGACCGCGGTGCTTGTGACGAACATGAGGAATTTTCCAGTCAATAGGGGAACGGTTGCTGGTATTCTCAAAGGTTATGTTGGCCTCAGTGCTGCAGTTGTAACAGAAGTATACACAATGGTTCTTAAAGGATCAGCTTCTGCGTTATTACTCTCCTTTACACTTGGCATTCCTGTTATATGTTTGGCTTTGATGTATTACGTTCGACCTTGCACCCCAGCTTACGAAGCTGACCCATCAGAAAACGCCCATTTTCTTTTCACTCAGTTAGCGAGTGTCCTTCTTGCAGTCTTTCTGTTAGCAACTACGATATTAAAAGATGTTGTGAATCTAAGTCAAGCTTTATCCTACACTTTTATAGCAATTATGGTGGTTCTTTTAATGGCCCCACTTGCAATTCCGATCAAAATGACTTTATTTCCTTCTGTCAAGAAGCTTAACCGGGTAGCAAATTCTTCTGAAAATCTAACAGCGACTGAACCGTTGCTAACACCTGTTTCTTCTGGATTGAATCTTAATAATATCAATGATGGTGAAGAGCCTTCAGAAGTAGATGTTCTTCTTGCTGTTGGTGAAGGGGCGGTGAGATTTAAGAAGAAAAGAAAGCCGAGGAGAGGTGAGGATTTTACATTTCGTGAAGCAATTGTCAAGGCTGATTTTTGGCTTATGTGGTTTGTTAATTTTCTTGGTGTTGGGACGGGAGTTACTGTTCTCAACAATCTTGCCCAGATTGGTGTTTCACTTGGGATTGATGATACGACTACATTGTTGAGTTTATTTAGTTTTGGTAATTTTCTGGGCCGCCTTGGAGGAGGCGTTGTTTCAGAGTACTTTGTAAGGTAAACTCATTTTCCGTATGTGTAGCTTTGTGACACCTCTTCTTTATCATCATTGTAAGTAGAGGTGCCAAGATAAACGGGGTTGGGTGACGGGTCAAAATGGATTCGGATCAAAATATGTGATTTGTCAGTACTGGTTGCAAAAGACCAGGCTGGATCTGGTTGACCAGCAAAAACATTTTTTCGTTTCATCTTATATTCGTTGATAAAGAACTAATTTGTTAATCATGGGTCAAAATGGGCTGTGGTAGACCTGTTCCTTTTTGGATGTTTTTCTGCATGACCCATTTGGGCATTAATGATAAAGATTATATAATGTTCAAGGACTATAAGAAATGACCTGTAATCTTGCTTTTTTCAGGTTAAACACGACCCCACGCACATTTTTGACGACCATAACTCAAGTAATCATGGTGCTTATATACCTATTATATGCATCAGCTTTTAATGGGACACTTTATATTGCAACGCCATTGCTTGGAATCTGCTATGGTGTTCAGTTTGGCGTCATGATCCCAACATGCTCTGAGCTTTTTGGGCTAAAGAATTTTGGTTTGATATTCAACTTCATGGGGCTTGGAAACCCAATTGGCGCTCTTCTATTCTCTGGGACGCTAGCAGGTTATGTATACGACACAGAGGAAGCTAAGCAAGGCGGGTCCACTTGCATGGGCCCAAACTGTTTTAGGCTCACCTTCTTTGTTCTCGCTGGTGTGTGTGGCTTAAGTTCAATCTTGAGCCTTATTCTAACCATCAGAATCAAACCTGTATACCAAATGCTTTACGCTGGCGGTTCATTTCGTTTGCCAACAAGCGCGGGCCATTGAAGAGGAGGGTTACATGTGACTTGATCAAGACAATTGTTTATGCTTGCGCGTGATCATTTTGAAAGTCGCAGGGTAACCTAACTTCAGTTTAATATGTAATGCTGATGTATAATCCAACAACTCTGCTATTTTTGTAGTGCAGACATATGGCGCTAGCCTTATTATTAAACTTGCCATGGTATTTAGTTTGTAGAATATGTCTGCTGTTGTGTACCCTATGCATCAGGGAGTGATATAATCTGATATGCTCTTGTGCATACTGATTTTACCAAATATAATAGAATTTTTGTGGTGCTTGACAAAAGTTCTAATTAGCATTAGTAGACAAAACTTCCATTGTTGACAGTAAATGGACCCATGACTAATAAGTGTGCTTGGCCTAGTGGAATGGTAACCAAACATTCAAAAGTATGGGTTGACTTGGCCCAGATGCACCTCACCTTTATATTTTAGTTATGGTGGCAGTACATGTCATTAAAGTCTTCATCAAATATAAAGATTTTGAGTTTGAATCTTATAATAACTAAAATCTTGATCAAGATGTAATTTTTACAGCATAAAGTAAGAATCTTTTATCAATACAAAAGACCTTCAAAAGGGCATGTCTTGCTAAACTTTGATAAAGTAAATTTAGAGACTTGTTCCCCAAAGGAAGAAAGCTTGTGTTGGCCATAAGTTAAAGGTTTAAGCCCTAAAAATGTAAAAATTGATCAAGATACAAATTTTATTCTATAAAGCATGACCCTTTTATCATTACAAGAAGACCCTGAAAGGGAATGTCATGTTACACTTTGCTAAAGTAAATACAAAGACTTTTACCGAAAGCAAGAAAACTAGTGCTATGAGTTCATCATATATGGTGGAAGAACATAGAAAAATAGCATCTGTCACACCATTAATCCCACTAATAATTTATTCAAAACAAGAAAATAGTAGACACACAAAAAAGTGCTGTATGATGTATGATCAAGTAGGCTTCAAATTCTGAAACATGGTGTCCCATTTAATCTCTTGAACACGGCCACTAGTCCAATAACCTTCACCACCATCTTGCTCATCATAGCTTGCATGATCATCACCATCATGGCTGTCTTTCTTCTCTTGATCATATTGAATATCATAAACCAACGGGCTCGAAAAACTGTTTATTCTAAGACTACTAGACTTATGATTACCATTAGTGAGCAAAAGAGTAGGAGGAGCTTGTTTATATGTGACCAATCTTTTGCTCCTTCTTAACATAGTACCTTTCCAACTTGAACCATAACTCTTTTGAACCAAGACTAAAGCCGACTCGTCCCGTTGCAACAATTTTTGAATACACTTAAGCAAAGTCCTCTTGGTTTTCTTGATAGCGAAAATGAGCTTTGACATGGGATGTGAACCATTTGATGATCCATTTGTTTTTCTAGCAAGTTTAAGTATCTCTAGCCTGTGTTTAGCTATTGAGATCCCCATGCTTTGTAGAAACTCATGGTTGAAGTATGCTATATCGTCTTCTTCTAGCTCGTTTCGAGAGAACGACATCCCATATTCGTATATAAGTGAAGGATCAAGGCCAGTTTTTGCTAGCCAAGAGAACCAGTCAATGGTTTGATGCATTTTTGCCACTCAAAGTTTGTGTGATAGTTTCAAGTGTATGATACAATGATGAAGTTATATATATGAGTGTAACTTATGAGGGTAGATATGACATTTCATAATCTTTTAATGGCTTTAAGAGGGAGGGAAAATGCCAAAAAGAAGATGGTTTGTGGGGTATAACTAAAGGAAAGTAGGGGTGGCCATTCATGCCGGGTTCGGGTTGACGGGTTCATATATTTCAACCCTAACTCGGCCTGTTTAGTTAATCGTGTCGAGGAATTCAATCCTAATTTAAACACGTTTATTAAACAAATTAATATTGTCAACTCACTTTAGAGCTGAATTGAAATTTAAAAATACACAATAGAATTTAGAGGATAATGTTAGAAAACCCAACGAGATATATATAAGCAAAAGCATAAAAACTTCAAAAGTCGATGATATAGATACAAAGTAGTTTTTTTTTTTTTTTTTTTTTTTTTTTTTTTTTTAATTGTACGAAATATTTTTTAACGGGTTGGCGGGTTAGAATTGGGTTGAGAATTTAAACTCAAACTAAACGGGTTAGTTGTGTCGACCCATTTACTACCCAAACCTCTTTAAGCTTAACCCTAACATGTTTATTTTTGTGTCGGTCTCGGATTGTGTTTCGTGTAAGGTCAAAACTTGCCAACCCTAAGGGAAAAGTGTATGGTGAGTAAAAATTATAGGGGGTTAAAGTGGAATGTGTGTGAAGTAAAGGGTAAGAAATGTTGATGAGAAAAGTGGCATCAATCAAGGGGGGAAAATGGGTCAAGGGCTCACGGGTCATACCCACCACCTTTTTATTTTTGGCTCTTTTATATACCTACTTAAATTCTATTCCATTAGCCTACTAATTATTTAAATTTCAGTTTTTCTAATTTTTCTTAACATGTTTTGGACATAAATGATACTAGTAGTTTGCATATTTAGAAGAACACATATGAAATTCTCTTCTTTTTCTAAATTGTATCAATGTATGACTAGATTAGATGTTGTGAACAAGACAATTAATATAGTCTATTTTAATAATCTATAAATTATGTTATGGCATGCGTGCCACTTATTATATATGGACATACATTTTTTTTTGGAATATATTTATGGACAGACATTTGTGGACTGTGGAATTATTGCATTTAATTGCATATGTCACTATCTATTTCAGTTTTTTGTTAGCATACATTACAAAAAAAACTTTAAACACAATAAAAAACTTAAGCATGAGGCCACCCATCAACCATGCTAGTTTAAATTACAGATTAATAATAAGTTCGAAGTAGATAGATAATTTGTCTGGTTGGAAACAATATATAGTAGCATGAAAAAGTTGCGAGGAAAAAAAAAAATCGACGTGTACAGAGACAGAACCAAAAGACATATTGACCAAGTGCGTTTATAAAAAAGTATACAAAATTAGAAACACAATTTTGTGGACTGGATGTATTTACGAAAATTCGAGGTTTTTACCAAAAATTAAGCGCTACATCGCAAACTTTCATGGGTGTCACATGGTTCCGTCCCTGCGTGTACCCCATAAACTTTTTTCGCATAGATATCAACTCTCATTCAGAAAATACATATGGAATACTTTTTTCTCGCATCAAATATTTAGTGATATATGTAATTTTAGATTCGGGGAACAAATATAAAAACCGAGCACATTCAAGGCCTCTTTAAAAATGACCTCTTTCTTCATGTTTCAGTTACACGTAGATCTCGAGTAATGCAAGGAAGACAATACTGATGCAATGCATGGCATATTTTTAAACTGAATATGTACTCTTTAATAAAGCTCTTATAATAATCATATTTTTGAACATATATATTTGTACAATATATACCTCGAGATCCAAGTTCCAATACCCTTTCTATATGTTTGTTTATGATCAAACTGGAATACGAGAAGAAAAGAGTTGAGAAAATCATTGTAGCTGAGTTAGTGGATATCTAGCGCAAAATTTTATATGATGCCTAAACATGACGATAATATATAGAAAACATCTATCTTTAAATTTTTATTAGTTTTTTGTCACTCTCGAGTACATTAAGATGAGTTTAACAAATATTTAGAACATAATTTCATATATCGTTAACATTTTGAAGTTGAAAGTAAATTTTCAGGCCCTAAACTATATAAAATGACATATATAAGCCTTTAAAATTTTAAGCTTTTGTACGAATGCACATTTTGCACAGTCTCAAATACGGCTCTGCAATTTGACCATCTAATATTGTGAAGTCTTTATGGGTGAATAAGAGTGGGATAGAAGAAAAGGTGTACCAATCTATGATTTCAATTGTTGCACATCATGATTTTCCCCGTTTTGTTTTGTTACCTTCTTTACAAAGCAAGAAAAATACTTTTCATGGAGTTGATCATTTGTCAACTGATATAAAGGCCAGGACTTAAAACTTGAATAGTAAGACACTATCTTGTTACTTTATTTTTTTTTCCAACATCCATTCGAGAGGCGGTGAACGCCCTGTGCAAGTGGGGCGACTGCCACTACTAGAAAGTGGACTTTCAGCGACAGATTTTCCGACGGATAGCTTTCCGTCGCTAATTTACCGACCATATTCCGACGAAACAGCGACAAGTGTGCTTTTCCAAGTAATTTCCGACTGAATTCCAAGAGATTGGACTGTTGTTGGAAATCCGTCAGTAATTCACATAAGCTACCGTCGAATTTCCGACGCCATTCCAACATCTATTTTTATTCGTCGCTAATCCGTTAGAAATGTTTTAAACTTTAATGATTTTTTATTTTTTTAATATTTCCGTCGGAAATCCGTCACAAATATTATTTATTTCCGACGGATTTCTGACAGAAATATTAAAATTTATTATGTACACATATATGATATGTTAAAGTATGTCAACTCATGTTTCAACTTAACTAATTTTGGGATTACACTATTCGGTGTAAATTCTTTTCGTTCTTGCTTTTATTGTGCGTGCGTCCTCAACTCATTTTTCAAGTTAGCATCAACCCATTTCATAGTCCAAAAAACAAGCTTTTAAAAACCATTAAGTAAACGCCATTAATACAAATTTATTCATTCAAATCAAATTACGAATACTAGCTATAATCTAATAGTGTTAAAACCGTTTTTTATTTGCTCTAAATTTGCTAATTGTTACATTACTCATATGTGGCTAAAACTATAAAAAAAAAGTTTTAGAGGAATATAATACAGGTTTGACCCAACGGTTTTATATGTTTTTTTCTCTACGAACTCTTCAAATTTGGTTATTTTTTCATTTGTCATAATACCGGTTTGATTCGGCGGTTCAATCGGTTGAACTTGTGACCCGGTAAACCATTGACTCGAACGGGTCAACTAAAAACCCAAATCTTTGGCTCCACCACTGCATGTTGATATAAATTTGTTTCGAATTACAAATACACAAAAAGTTAATAAAACACTGTTAAATAATACAAGATACCTTCAACTTTAATATATATTCCCAATCCTATTTATTATTAACTTATTAACAACAAAATTATCAAAAACTTATTAAAATCTTTAAAGATTTTCAAACTTCACTTTTATTTTTCCCTTGACAAACTTCTTTTTAAAAACTTATAAAACTTAAAAAATAAATAAATAAATAAATAAAAACTTATAAACTTGACTTTGTTTTTAAACTTCACTTTTAAAAAAGAAAAGCTTATTAAAATCTTCAGTCTTCCCTCTGAAACGTGATTTCACTGTTCCATCCATCCGCCGTCCGCCACCGCCGTCCGCCAATTACTTTCATTAAGGTTTAACTCTTTCTAAACTCCGATTAATTTTTGCCCTAATTTTTGCTTATGTGTTGTTTATCAGTGTTATGGTTGAGATATGATATCAGTTTATTAGGTGTTAATTTGATCATTTCAGCTTTTATTTTTAATTTGTGTATAGAATTAGTGTTTTGTTAGGTTATTTTAAGAGCTGATAACCTAGATTGATTGATTGATTGATTGGTTGGTTGAATGTTGTGGATTGGATGTGTAGACCAAGTGATCGACGATATGCCTGACTGGGTTATGTTATTTTAAGAGTTGTTTTGTTAGGTTATTTTAGGAGTTGATATGCGATGTACCACAAGTGTTTTGATGAGATTGATTTGCAGAAGTAGGTCTATGATCACCTAGATTGATTGATTGATTGGTTGAATGAGTACTTTGATGTTACTCGATAAGCTTCGGATGAGGTTTTGTGTATTTGAATGGTCTTTAATAAAAAGGATTAGTAAGGAGCATGTTCAATGTCTCTAGCCGTATATCGCAAGCACTATGGACAACCAATAGCTTTTCTGATAGGTGTACTATGGAAAAGCTTGAGTGAAAACTGAAACTATAAATACAACGATATTTATGATTCAATATGACTCAAAGGAATCTATTAAATTTTTATGGCGGCCAAACAACGGGATCTCACAAACCCGTCCCCTTAAGTATCCTATGCAGCAGCTCATAGTTCTTGTTCTTAACTTTTTCTTTCACATCCGTTGCTTTGAACCAAAGTCAATGAAACTGGGATTTCTTATCGAGTCTCCCCCTTCCCTGTTTGTCTAAGCTTATTTGATGGGATTTCTTATACTGCAATATGCAAGCATACATTAGACACTTTTGTGGCCCAAGGCACCTAGCCTATGCATATGTGTGGCCTAGAAATTAAACTTGTAATGAATAACAAACTCAATGGATTGTTTCTGTGCAGGTTCTTGTTGAGAAAATGGGACTTCCTTCTGGTTTGGATTCTAGTTCATCTAGAAGTTCCAGTGACCTTATGGGTATGCCACAAAGACACTCTTCTCAAGCCTTGGTAAAAACTTGTTTTCTCATAATCCTGTGACATAAAGGCTGTTCTCATGCGTTGGTAAAAACTGGGCACATGATTACCACTTTTGAATTTGACAGTGATAGGAAATCCATGGGGTTTATCGTGTTCTCAAATTCTTGGAAAAGTCACTACTTGTAAAGGTAAACATCTCATGTTTCCATATGTACCTCAGTGACCTACATTATAGTATACAATAGTGGTTATAACATGATATAACAAGACTATTGCAGAGCTCCTAGAGTTCAAGTATAGGTTGCAACACAGGTTTGTTGATTTTGCTATGGTGTAGTAGTTGCACTACTTGTTACTTTTATGGCGACTAACAATGTTTTTTATATTATGCCTCACAGAGAGGGGGCAGTCAAAGTGATGCGGGAGATGCAACTGATAGAGTTCTGAACCAACTTTTGACTGAGATGGATGGAATGACTGCCAAGAAGACTCTTCATCATTGGTGCTACCAACATGCCTGATATCATTGATCCTGCACTCTTGAGGCCTGGTCGTCTTGATCAGTTGATCCTTTCAGTGGTGCTGATATCACTGAGATATGCCAGCGTGCTTGCAAGTATGCCATTCATGAGAACATAGAGAAAGTAAGTGTGCTGTAAATGTTATGATACTTATTTCATGGGGATTGAGGAATGTTACATATATTAATTTTGCAATTATGCAGGATATTGAGAAGGAAAGGAGAAGAAGCGAGAATCCATAAGCTATGAAGGAGGATGTGGAAGACGAGGTACCCGAGATAAAAGCTGCTCACTTTGAGGAGTCGATGAAATTTGCACGAAGGAGTGTGAGTGACGCTGACATTCGCAAATACCAGGCCTTTCCTCAAACACTGCAACAGTCTAGGGGGATTGGCTCCGAGTTCAGGTTCTCAGAGGCGAGTGGCCGTGCTGCTGCTAGTGACCCTTTTGCAGCCCAGCTGGTGCGATATTGTCATATCATTATGAATGTTTGGATTAGATATGCTAATTTTATCTTGTATGTTTGATATGATTGATTACATTTCTTCATAGATATGTTTAATTTTCAATGATCTTCATATTTACTGGTTTCATCTAAGCTATTTTATATAAAGGATTGCTTAAATGTGAGCTTTTAATCTGTCCAGCTATTTACCTTTTTCTCATGATATTCTGAAAACTATTTCCGACAGAAATGTGACCCTTTACCGTCTACAGTATACCGACGGATTTCTGATGGAATTATTACTGACGAATTTCCGACAGAAATCTTACTGACAGATTTCCGACAGAAAAATTACCAACAGTATTCCGACACATACTGTCTGTCGCTGTTTCCAACAGATCTCTGGCAGATACTAATTACCGACCAGGATTCAGCGACCAACTATTTTCGTCACAAATCCGTCGGAAACCACTTATACCGATGGATTTCCGACGGAAACGACCGTCGCTAAAGACCTGTTGTGTTGTAGTGTGCACACAGGGCCACCAATTCTATAGGGGCCTCTTTTTATATATTATCAAGTTACATACGCATCAATTTAAGTCTTTGGATAAGTTTATTATGTAACAATGTTATGTGATTACAGCTAAAATACAAGATTAAGAAAGCATCAAGTCGTGATTGCATGTTTGAGAATAAAAAAATTGATCATCTTTTGTTTTTTACATTATAATTCATCAAACATAAAGGCCTTCTTATCGTTACCGCACATGGCTTCCGAAATCCATCAGACGGCTCTAATCTATTCATGCATGTATATTATAGAATGTCTTGGTAGCTTTTTTCTCGTTTGTTCACGTAGGTTAGTATCTTTTTATTGTTAAAAAAACTTTAATCGTTTAAAAAAGTTGTATATAGTTTGATGGTGACAAGGGTAGGAGAGACATCATGATCAAGATCATCATGAATGTTTTGTCTAATCTAAGTTATGTAATTATAATTTATTTTGATGAGCTAATTAACTGGGTTGACGACATGTGCATGGGGATCTATGATTATAAAAATCAAGCATGCACTGTAGTTACTAACTTCCTCGAAATCATTAGATTTGATTAAACCTTGTTCAAATTTGAAGTAGACCATGTTCATGTGTTTTTGAATTTCAGGTGCACGTGGCAAGGAGGAAATATGCATAACTTACGGGGTGTTTATTAGACCGGCCTCGGTTGAATGCCGTGGTCGACCCTTACCCCGACGCGTCCTACACCTAAAATTGAGACCGAGTCGTTGGAGTATGTGTGGATGTTTTATTTAATTGATTTTTATGGTATACTCGTGTTTAAGTGAAACCATCATCAAATATACATCCAACATTTTTGGTACGAAATTGTTAAGCTTATACTCCCTCCGTTCTATTTTATAAGTCCATGTTTGAAAAGTTAAAGTCTTTTTTTTTCAGAGTCTGATCATAATTATTATTTTAGTATTATATAATACTTGATACAAAATATATAAATTGATTTGTGTTTTAAATGTATTTTCATTATTATACTTTTTATCAAGTATTATATAACATAAAAAAATAATTATGGTCAAACTCTGAGAAAAAAGACTTTGACTTTTCAAACATGGACTTATAAAATAAGACGTATGAAGTATATATTACGTAGTAAGTAATTCTTAACTTACGTTCTCTACACATCATCGATAATACCGTTACTTATATTGATCACATTTTAGCCCATAAATACAAGAACATAAAAAGATAACCTATGTACAGAGAGTTAGGATCAAATGAAAACAAAAATTAAAATAAGAATGATAAGAGAAACCACAACCACAAATTTGAGATGCACCTACAAAAATATATGCATTTCCCTTAAAAAATCTCTCTTTTATTTAAAATTTGTGACTAAAAATTCCCCTAATTCTTCTCCTTTTAATATTTCTCCCTATGTACATACATACAAATCGAAATAATGTCATGAGCACAAAATCAGTTGTCCTTTTTTTTCTTCCTCTTCTATAAATACTTTACTCTCATTTATGACATTTACAAAGAGATGGACAACAAACAGGCAGCAAGTTGTACCGCAAGCCTTTTTTTAATTTCAAAACTAAATCTTTTGAAAACTACACCTATTAATCTAGATGTCATAACATTACTATGCTTAACTCGTTGAACTCAATTGAAGAACTCCACTGCCTCAGGTGCAAAAAACCAAAAGTATCAAACGCGAAAAGAATAAAAATATGTTTATTCTCAACGCACGATTTCTCGTGTTTTGCACTTTGTACGGCGGCATTCAAACAAGCATTCCCTACTGTAAACCCCCGGTTGCTCAAACTCACGAGAGGAGAAAAAACAGGCTAATGGTTACAAATCGTGGACTATTTAAGGCTTTACTCAATTTGAGTTTGTGTGACGATCAAGGCCGGATTTCGGCATGTGCGGATGATCGATGCACATGGCCTTCATATTCTTAGGGGCACCACGATCTTAGACACATGGGACGATTTAATTTGATTTCGAGCATAAAACTGATAATAATGTGTTAAAGAACGTATTATTATTTAATTTTTACAAAGAAAATTGATAAGAATCATGTAATACCAGAAAGAAAAAAATGATGTACACGAAGTGCTGCAGAGGTGTGGATATGAATTGGGTGAGAAGGATATTACTTTGAGTTGTTTATAGTTCGATCCTTAAAGGCAAGTAGGTTACGAACTCACTAGTTTTAACCCTTGTCTAAGAACCTTTATTTTTTTTCGACATGGTTTTACGAATGATAACTTACTTGAATTAGTTTATATGAAAGCTATGTGCGTATCTTTGCATATTGTTGAAGTAATTTTTTTTATAAACAAGTAGTCCAATTGAAATAGTGTCACTAATTTAATGGCCACTATTGTTTTGATGTTTAAACTTTGATTTTAACTTGTATGTTAGATTTATATCCGTTTACACATCTTGGCCATTTTCGTTTTCAAAAGGCCCTTGGTTTGATTATTGCACAGGGCTTTTGAAATTCACGGGACGACCCTGGTGACGATGAAGGATGAACCCAAGCTTGTGAGTTAGTCATATAAAAAGGGAGAAGCCATAATTACCCGGAGAAAAATCTGAGATATAGGATTGGGCTTTTTTATTATGTGTTTGGTATTTTTGTTTTGTTGGATAAATTTGATGATTAATTAAGGCTTTACTAGACTTAGACGGCTGATATTATAATTCAGTTAATTTGTTTGGTAACTTTGGACTTTGGTAGACATTTTGATTGGTATTTAAATATTTGGGCCGTGACTTGTTGCCTGACCCCAACGTCTTCTTTGGGCTTATTTATAAGCTATGATACAAAGACTATTATGAATTGTAACATTGAGCATTTATGGCATGTTGGTATCATGACCTTTAACATCTACAGCCACTAAGTTATTTATATGTATAATGTAATGGAAGGTTGAAAGCTTTCTTGATATAGTGCAATGTGGAAGTTAGGATTAAGAAGTTAAGAACTAACTAGCCAATCCTGTAATGACCATCGTGTAGTCGTGTAATGGAAATTTTTTTTCATGTATGTTCTATAGTCATCGTAAATCACATTAGTGAAACAAATATCACCTACAGCCAGCCAAATACCATTATTATTTGGTTGTTCAATATAAAGAAAGTAAAATTTAAGGCTACCTAATATAAATTGATTTCATATGCATGCAAACATTAACATGGTTTACCTTCATCAAACATGCTTCGTCAAAACAATCTTCATTTGTGGGGATGAAATTTGACATTTGGTTCATGACATTTGCATCTGCCTTCTTAAGCGAAATATGAAGAGAGGCATCAACAGATGACTGACTGGTCCTATAATATATCTTGTCCTGGAAATTTGCACCAAACACCACTTAATTATTGCTAATATATTTTGTGTACATATGAAGGCAGGTATGCACTTGCTTACAGATTACAAGAGAAACAAGATCACAAAGTAATAGAGTTGCAATAAAAATGGGGAAGAAAAGTATAATAATCCAAATATATGAAATGACTGTTATGACCTTAACTAAAAACAAAACAAAACAGCAAATAACGGTGTTGACCAAGAGATTACGGTAAAAAAGGACTCAATCGGCCTCAAAAACCCAAGTTTTGGACTCACAGCGACTAAAATCCCAAGTTTAGGGCCCCTGTGATGCTTTTGGACAAGTTTAGGGACCAACGGTGTATTTTTGTCTTAATTTTATTTATTTTAGACTAAAATACACCGTTGGTCCCTATACTTGTAGTAGAGGATCGCGATGGGACGAAACCGAGCATATTCATCGTCGGGGGTCCCTATTTCAAGGTTTTCACTCGCTACAAGTCCCTTTGACCATTTGCCGTTAGTCAAGGACATCTCAAGGCGTTACATTTGTCTTTAGTCCAAGGGTAATTTTGACATTTCCATATTTTAATTAAAAATTTCTTAATTATTGGCACATGTAATGTAACCCTCTTCCCGCCCCAATAAACACATAGTCTGTATTATCAATCGTCCCAGAACTTTCGTTACAAGAATTATCAGAATTCACAAACCCTAATTGCATGTCACAAAACCCCTGTTTATCGATCATAAAACCAAAGGCATGGAGTTTACCCTATGGAAAGTAAGAAGACAGTCAGGTTATCCAGTTGATGATACCGTCCTATACGACTCCGCTAATAAGAAATACGGTACTGTTTTTTTTGTTGATTACAGTCATTGGAATTTGTAATTGTGGTATTTATTGTTTCCCATTAAGTTTATAGAATGCTTCAAACATATATTGACATGTTTTCAGGTGGTAGATCTAAAATGTTTAGTATGAGGGTTCATCACAATGGTGTCTTTAAGTACTGGCCTGGAAGAATATACGTTGGAGGTATGGAAAGTTTAGTTGATTTGGTTGATGTTAATAGTGTGTCAGTTGAAGAGTTGGATGTGCTTATGTATGAATTGGGTTATGAGCTGGGTTCAAAAAATTACTATTACTTTGTTAAGCCTGGTAGTAATTTAGATGATGGTTTGTATAGCTTAAGTGAGAGTGCTAATTTAGAAATATTAAAAGATCTTGTTGATGACCATAAGATGATAGAGGTTTATGTTGAAAATGGTAAGACAACATTAGACGTTGATCAAATGTCACCAAAGTCAATTAGGACAGTTATTGCTGATGTGGATGCAACAAAGAAAAAGTCAGCTCTTGCTATTGTTCCATATTGCTCAAAGAAATTGTTCTTAGAAAACATTGTTAATAAGTCTGTGGTAGAGGACTTATGTGAGGTTACAGATCAACCTTTGGAAGTCAATACTTTGGTACAATCTAGTCAGATGCCAGAAACACAACCCTTGTTTCCAGCTGTAGAGGTCTGTCATACTGAAGATGTTGCAGGTGATGTCAACAAGCATATAGATAAACATATTGAGCATATCCAAATAGATAGTCCTGAAGAGGTATCTCAAAATGATCAAGAGTTTGGTTATCATGAGGAGGAAACATGTAATCCTGTGGATCATATCCAAAAAGGCAAATCTGTGCAGGTTAGTGAAATCGATGAAGCTGTAAGTGATGAGAATGTGAGTGACACAGACACTTATATGACTGACGATGATGATATTGAGAACAATGGTGATGGAAACACAGTTGTCGATGAGGCTAATACTTTTGAGGAGCCTGATTTTGATGTTAATCTGTTCAAAGTGACCGAGACTACAGATTTACCATCTATAGGTACCACCAGCCAGCTACCACATGATTTTTTTTAAGAAAAATGAGTTGGATTTGTTAGATGATAATGATTTTGCAAGTGGTTCTGAGAATGAGGATGAGTATGTTATTAGGAGGAACAAATTGAGGGCATACAAGAAACAAAAGTTAAGTGAGGCAGCACAAACAGAGGACGAAATATATTTTTTCTGTGGTCAAAGTTTTGTAACTGCAAAAGAAGTGAAAGATAGGATCTACATGCTTTCAATAAAGACTAGGAGGAAATTGCAACTAATTAAGAATGACAAACAGAGAATTAGGGTTAGGTGTCTCGGACAAATACCTGTTTGTGGAATAACCGAAGGTTCAGGGCTGGGGAAAGTCCCAAAGAGGAAAAATGGTCTGATAACTAGAGGCCTCGGTAGGGATGTGTATTTGCGAAAGCGCAAGGAGCAAGTAACAGAGTGTCCATGGTTGTTGTATGTAGCCAAAAATACAGATAAAGATGTATGGATTGTTCGAACTTTCAAGGATGAACACAGATGTTTGCAATCAAGAGACATTAAAGCTTGTGACTACAAGTTTCTTTCGAAGCAAATAGTTGACCAAGTTCAAGTCAATCCAGATATTCCAATCAGGGCTGTTCAAGATCAGCTCAGTAAACAGTTTGAAGTTCAGGTGTCTATGCAAAAAGCGTTAAGGGCAAAAAACAAGGCAGAAAATGAGATTAGGGGTGACCATAAGCAGCAGTACGCCCTTTTAAGAGACTATGTTGAAGAGTTGCAGAAAACTAACCCAGATACAACAGTTAGGATAAGTGTACAAACTGCAACAGATGCAACAAGTCCAACCAGAGTTTTCAAGAGAATGTATGTATGCTTAGGCGCATTGAAGGAAGGATACAAAGCTTGTCAAAGAGAGTTGTTGGGGTTAGATGGTGCTTTTATGAGGGGTCCTTTTCCTGGCCAGCTTCTGACAGCAGTCGGTATAGACAGCAACAATGGAATATACCCTGTAGCATACGCGGTTGCAGAGGCTAAAAGCAAAGACTCATGGATTTGGTTTCTTGAATGTCTAAGAGATGATCTTGACTTGCAACGAAACTCAAACTACACTTTTATCAGCGACAGGCAAAAGGTGATGTTACCATTTTGTTGATTGGAATGACTTGTATTTTCCTTATATGCAAATTGTATTAGTAAGGAATTTATGTTTATTTGTGCAGGGTATCATTCCAGCGTTAGCAGAAGTATTCCCTAGTGCTGAACACAGATATTGTTTGAAGCACATCCATGATAATATGAAATTGCAATGGAATGCTAAAGCATACAAGGAACATTTGTGGAGATGTGCAGTAGCAACAACCGTCCAACAATTTGAGGCAGCCATGCTGGAATTCAAGAGTTTTAGCGAACCTGCCCATGCTTGGTTAAGTAAGATACCACCAACTCATTGGTCAAGGTCGCATTTTTCAGGTACCTAACCTAATCTATGTCTACTTGTACATCTTTTGTTCTACGACATTTTTAAGGAACCTAACCAAACAAGTTGTAGGGAGGGCTCATTCTGATGTGCTACTTAATAACATGTGTGAGGTGTTCAATGGGAAACTAGTGGGAGGTAGGCACCAACCGATCATTACTGCTTTGGAATACATTAGAGAGTACTGTATGAAAAGAATAGTGAACGTTGTGAATGTGATTCAAAAATGTGCCGGAACATTAACACCAAAGGCAACACTCATGTTAGATGCAATCAAGAAAGAGGCTTATAAGTACACTGCTTTACGGGTTGAAGGAGAAAAGTATGAGGTCAGTGGATGGGGAGACAAGTGTGTTGTGAATGTTGAAGCTAGGGCTTGTACATGTAGAAGATGGGAGCTTACAGGCATGCCATGTAAACATGCTGTTGCTACCCACAAGTGTATGAGGTTGAATGGAATGCAAATAGGATCTGTTGAATCATGGGTTCATCCATGTTACTTGCTTAAGACTTGGGAAGAAACTTACAAACACCACGTTCAGCCAATAAACGGTTATGAGCATTGGTATAAGTCACAGGTGCCTACAACCATTCTTCCACCTAAACATCATAAACCATTAGGTAGGCCACGAAAGAAAAGAACCAGGGCTTTTACTGAAAATGATAATTGTGAAAAAACCAGTAACTTGTCACAGTCTGGTAAGAGTGTGGTTTGTGGTATTTGTGGCAATGCTGGTCACAACAAGAAAACATGTCTTGGGCAAGGAGGTGTTACAGGAAGTCAAGGCACTACACAACAGTCTCAAAAAACAGGTTCATCCCAGCCAAAAGTTACATCAAAGAAGAAGGCAAAGGTTACAGGTGACAACTATGCAGGTAATGATCAACCAAGTGTGGTCCAGTCTCAATGTGGAAGTCAAGTTGATGCTGCTTCTGGTGGGTCTCCAAAGCAATTCTGGACTAAGACCAAGATTATAGCAGCAAAGCTTTCTTCACCACAAAAAATTGCTAGTTAAGCATATGAAAGCCAATGTTATCCATCGAATATGTATTCCCCTAAACAATATTTGCTGTGTTTAAACAATGTATGTTTATGAACTTTGTAGACTCCAAAATGTTATGCATTTGGAAATATATCCATTTGCGTTATGTATGAAATCATGTCATTTTAGTGTATGGGTTTAATTGTGTTTTTATTGTATTGTTTTTAGAGTCTTCATACATCTGTGTTTTGAGTTGGTTACTGTTATTGTATTATCACAAACACTAATGAAGGATCAAAGATGGATGAACAACACCATATGGAGTTTATGTTGATACTCAAAAGTGGTGTCTGGTCATCCATCCTTGAGACTTCATATGTCTATGGTTCTCTATGGTTCTTGGATCTGTTGAACTTGGATTTGTGTTTTGAGTTTGGTTACTGTTATTCTATTATCACAAACACTAATGAAG
>BPTQ01000004.1:286675075-286709282 GCA_019973895.1 Chrysanthemum seticuspe | reverse complement strand
ACAATTGAACATTTTATTAGACTAAAAAGGTTTGTGATTTTTTGACTAATAGATTAATAATGCTATAGTTTGTCGTATTAGTTTAGGTTTGTGATGTAAAATGTTGGTGCAAAACATTGTCGACTAATAAACTAATAAGTAAAAGTTTTGCGTATTAGATAAAAGTTATTCATGAGGGTTTGTGGGGGAATTATTTCAAACTAATTAAAAAGCCTATAGGCTTATACCTATAAAAAAATTGTATATTTTGGATTTAGTACTTTAGGATTTTACATTCAACTTATAAAACAGTATTTTATTATTCTAATGTATTGTACATATATTTATACTCTATACGCTTGTATATATTTTATTTCTGATTTTATGTGGCAACCAGGGATATGAACATCACCTCCTAGCGCTACCCTGCTTTGGCCCGTATAAGTAGCAGCCCCCAGGGATAAAGTTCCAAAAGTGAGCGATGTTCAGGGAAACTGGTAAACGGCAATCAGTTCCTGTAGAGTTCCGCAATGTAAACAGAAATCAGGTTCCCATTAAAACTGTAAAGGTATAAAGTTTCGAACGAGCTATGTGAAAAGACACCGACGCGTTTGTGGTGGATCCAACCACCCATTTATGGGACACCTGGATCCCTAAAAAATCAGAAAACAAACGTTTGAACACACTTAAAAGCTGACTCCAAGATGAAACTATTAACTAAACATGATAAATTAAAAAAATACAACCAGTAGAATGCTAGCCAACCTGAACAGGACATGCATAGTATCGCCTGCCGGCGTTGACATTATTCCATCAAGTTCTAACTACAGCTAGCCTACCACAAGCACAACGAACCATTATTAATAGTAGATCGGAAAAATTCAGGATAAGATTTACTTTTGGTAGAGGAGACTTTAGGGATGAGTGGTGAATATGAGTTGCTTTTATTAGGCTCTATTTACTGTCGCAGCCACAGAAAAGTGTATCGAGCAAGCTTTGAAATATGGAAATGTCAAAATTACCCTTGGACTAAAGACAAATGTAACGCCTTGAGATGTCCTTGACTAACGGCAAATGGTCAAAGGGACTTGTAGCGAGTGAAAACCTTGAAATAGGGACCCCCGACGATGAATATGCCCGGTTTCGTCCCATCGCGATCCTCCACTACAAGTATAGGGACCAACGGTGTATTTTAGTCTTTATTTTATATATGTTCGCATATCTCATATTTATATACATGTTATGTAATCTTATTATTTTATGACAAAATATTCAACTTACATTTTAGGATTTCATGATTTAGGTTTTATATGTTAAAAAAATATCCATATTCGGATATCCGAAAAATTAATCAAACTTTATTAAGGGGGTGTTTGGGAGTACTTATTGAAAATAGATTATGCGTTTTGAAAATGAATAATCAAATAATCAGCTGTTACAAAACGTGGTTGTAAAATGTAGTGTTTGGATTTGATTATGCTGTTTGATATCGTAATAATTAGATAATCAGTTTTTTAGTGTTTGGAAAAATCAGATTATTTTACAAGTTAACATGTAAAATAACCAAAATGACATTACCAAATTTTATTAGCTATCAAAAATTTAACACACACTACTTACAATATACATACAATATTAAATAATGTATAACACAAGACACATTCATCATTCTTTTTATATATTAAACTTATCTAACTTATTTCTCATTTATCTAACCATTTTGCATCTTTCACAATTACATCACCAACCTTCCTTTCCTAAAAATCTTTGTCACATTCATCACCTACCTTCCTTTCCTAAACTAGTATATGCATCTTTGCTCGAAAAATTATTTGGCTGAACCCCAACAATACCTTTCAAGATTTTTGTCTCTATCGTTGTACTGCCCGTGTCTCTCACTGGAATCATCGTTAGTTATTTGTAAAGATTGAAAGTTATCAAATCATGTTTTAGCTATAATTTTTTTTACCGTTATATTTTTTTATGAAGAGTAGTAAGATGTGCTTTTGGGGGTAACTTGGTAATGTTTCATTCAAGAGGAAAATGGCGTTTTCAAAAAGAAGGTGAGAAGATGCTTTTCTAAAACCACATTTTGAGACCCTCAAAACGCAAAAAGTGATTATGAGTTTGAGATTGCAAAACACTATAAAGTGGGTTATTGCGTTTTGGAAACGCAATAATCAGACAATCTGTTTCATGCCGCAATCCCAAACACCCCCTAAAAGACTGGATTTTATAAAATGTCAGCTTTACAACTCATATAAAAGTTTTCCGAAAATTATAGATATTTGGATATTCGGATATATAAAACTCTTATCCGAAATTTTGGGTATCCAAATTTAAAACTTAGCTAAAATAATGGGTCTAACATAAAACCATGAACTCAAATTTCGGATATCCAAAAACCGAAAGCCGAATAGCAAAAAACCAAAATCTAAACGGAACTTTTGGTGAAGGGTTTGGTTTTAAAAAACTTAAAACCGAATTTCTGGTTCGGGGTTTGATTTTAGCCAAAAACCACCCCAAATCGCCCCATGCACACCCTAAATATGTAGCTTGTGATCCATCTCTAGCTTCAACAACATATATTTTTACCAAACATACCTTGGTTTACAAAAGAAAAGTTCAAAATAAGACGGGTTGGAGTTCATATGAATGGTTTAACCTGCCATGCAAGTTTCGAGTTAGAATCGAGTTCCTCTCCCTAATTACATGTCGCGTTTAGATTGCAATTATACCAACTCACAAACGAGCAAATCCAAATATATTAATCGGAACCCAACTTGGTTGTGTGATTATTAAATGATTAAAGTTACATAACCAGATGTTAAAGCTAATACTAAGAATCATGTTAAGTGGTAATATACATATTATTTATACTTATTTCCTCATGATTTATTATTGATATGGCCTTAAATGATGGACTAAACTTGCATTTTATGCTAAGTGAAGCAAATTAGAGAATGATGCATTTAATATGTAAAGGTTGATTTTTAAAAGATTAAAATACCTCACAAACTTATGTGTTGTTGTAGGTATAAAAGATGAGGCCTAATGTGACAAGAGTTTGAAAGTTAGAGGATTTCGTTGTACAAGTGCGCAAACTAAAACACAATATCAGATTGTGGGTTTCATTGAGGCAAGAAGGGGGAACGGTTTTTCAGGGCATCTTGGACATCGTGGGATCAGTTAACTAAAGTGGAGAGATGGACTATAAAAAGACCAGGTGTGGCAGTTGAGAAGGGGACGGTCACACAAATACTCTCAACAAAAACACCAACAGAAAAAAATCAAGTGAAGATCAAAGACGAGGGGCTCATCATCCATAGTTGTGATTTCTTCCTCTTATCATGAGTAGCTAATTTATTTTACTTTCTAGTTGAAGGATTTTATTTGTTTATGAATCCAATTAGGTTTTGAGACCTGTTAATTTGCTTGATTCAGTACTTAGGAGTATTTTCAAATTCTCAGTTTAAATTTTGTTATGTTGATAAGTTTGAATTCCAGTTTTGTTATTCAATTGTTGAGATACTACTTTGCTATTTAGAAATTGAAGTCCGTCATTGCTTTAATGTTCTAATACTTGTAGCGATTAACAATGTTGATTATGGTCAAGTTTTCAATTATTGTTAAGGGAATGTGTAATCTAGTTTAGATGAACCGAGCTTATGCGTTTATCAATTAGAATTGGTAGTTTCTCTAAGGCATTATGCTATCAAATATTAAGTCTTAAGAGCTTGTTTAGGGCTAGTTGTTTGATAAGAGAAGTAATCAAAGAGATTGTTTTGTTTATCGACACGTTAAGGAGAGACAGGTTGTTAGAGCTTGTTAATGACCATAACCAATTTATTCTTAAGTATATGAAGCGTTTCAACGTCAATGATTAACCATGGATTCATACTTAGATTGCACCTTTGACCAGATTGTATTTACTTACAAATTATATCTCTTTCAAGTGTTTAGTTTAATCAGTCATCTTATCTTCTTGTCATTGTTTGTCAAAATCAAAACCCCCGTGTTAAATTGTTTGGTTAATTAAGAATTGTCTAAACCAATCTCTGTGGAATCGACTCTACTTGTTGCTAACTACAAATCATAAAAGTAGGATTTATTTTTGTTGGATTCGACACCCACCAAATTTTGGTTCCGATGCCGGGGATTGGTGTCTTAGATTTATTTCTTTTTAATCAATCATTTTTAGTTTATTTATTGAATTTTACTATTATTCTTATTTGTAACTTATTTAATGCCCCGATCATTTTGTACAGGTGAACTTGAATACGATCCTGAGATTGAGAAGACTGCTAAAAGGTTGAGAAAAGAGGCTAAGAGAAGAAATTTTCAAAAGAGGTTCATCGCCTTCTTGGCTTGAATCTTCTGAACCAAACTTCCTTTCTGATTTGTTTGATCAGGTCACTGATAGTGACCAAGAAGAAGAAAGCATGGCTGAAAGAACATTGTGGGAAATGGCGATACAAAACATCAATCAACAACCCTTGTGCATCCAATACCCACAACTTACTGTCCCTTTTGAACTCAAATCCGGGCTAATTCATTTACTTCCAACTTTTCGTGGTCTTGCTGGTGAAGATCCTCATAAGTACCTTAAGGAATTTCACGTGGTTTGTTCAACAATGAAACCACGAGAAGTTATAGAAGAACAAATCAAGTTGCGTGCTTTTCCATTTTCTTTGGCGGACAAGGCTAAAGATTGGTTGTACTACTTACCTTTTGGTTCCATAACCACATGGGACCAGATGAAGCAACAATTCCTCGAGAAGTTTTTCCCTGCCTCACGTGCTGAAAATATCAGGAAAGACATATTTGGAATTCGTCAATTCAATGGAGAGACGTTATATGAGTATTGGGAGAGATTTAAGCAACTTTGTGCTAGTTGTCCTCAACATCAGATTACGGACCAGCTTCTTATTCAATATTTCTATGAAGGTCTGTTAACTATGGACCGAAATATGATAGATACTGCAAGTGGGGGAGCATTGGTACACAAAACGCCTACCGAAGCAAGGAATCTAATCTCTAATATGGCTGCTAATTCACAACAGTTTGGTACACGACATGACTGCCTGACAAAAAGTGTTAGTGAGATCAACACTTCTTATGATCAACGTTTGGACAATCTCACTGCTCTTGTGGAAAAGTTGGTTATGGGTAATACAACAAGTGAAAGCTTGTGGAATTTATTCCATTGTTGGTCACCCGACTGACATGTGTCCTACACTTCAAGACGGCTCACCCGAGCAAATGAATGCGGTAGGAGGGTTTCCAGGTCCACCACAAAGAAAGTATGATCCTTTCTCTAACACCTACAATCCAGGATGGAGAGATCGTCCTAACTTCAGCTATGGATCCCGTTCAAACAATTTCCAGCATCAATATCCTAAACAAACAACTCACTCACAGCCATCATCCTCAAATTCGAGCACATCTCTTGAAGATATTGTTAAAACGCTTGCCACAAGTACACAACAATTTCAACAAGATACCAAAAATACCATTCATAACCTAGAAAACCAAATAGGTTAGTTGGCTGCCTCTGTGAACCGGTTGGAATCTCAAGCTTCGAGTAAATTGCCGTCTCAAACGATTAACAACCCCAAGCAGAATGTAAGTGCAATCACCTTGCGAAGTGGAAAAGTGTTAGAAGAACATCCACATAAACCATCTAAACGTGATTTGGAGAAAGAGATTGTGAAGGAAGGCTCGACGACTCAAAATTATCAGCCATTAGAAACAACCAGGCCACAAGAAGAAATCAAAATACCTCCTCCATTTCCTGGTCGATTTGCAAAGTCTATAAAGCATGAGCATGAGAAGGAAATTCTTGAAACTTTTCGCAAAGTTGAGGTGAATATTCCACTTCTTGATGCTATTAAACAGGTACCTCGATATGCAAAGTTTCTAAAGGAATTATGTACATCGAAAATAAAGCTCAAAGGTAATGAAAAAGTTCAGTTAGGAGAAAATGTTTCTGCTATGATTCAAAAGAAGTTTCCTATCAAATGCAAGGATCCAAGTATGTTTACTATTCCTTGTAAAATGGGTAATGTCGAGATAGAAAGAGCTATGTTAGACTTAGGATCTTCCATTAATGTCATGCCTCGTTCTATATATGAAGCTATGAATGTTGGAAAATTGAAAGAAACAGGGGTAATTATACAGCTTGCTGATCGTTCTTATGCATACCCCGATGGTGTTTTAGAGGACATATTAGTTCAGGTTAAAGAATTGGTTTTTCCAGCAGATTTTTACGTTGTTGATATGGGTAAAGAAAATCATTCTAATTCACCTTCTATCTTGTTAGGGAGACCATTTTTAAAAACCGCTAGGACTAATATTTATGTTTATGAGGGTACACTTACAATGGAATTTGATGGTCAAGTCATTAAGTTTAACATATATGATTCCATGAAGTATCCTAGTAATGAACATTCTGTTTTTAGTGTTGATGTTATTGACTCTTTAGTGCAGAAAGTTTTCGAGCTAAATGATGATGATTCGTTAAAGGTGGCACTTACTAAAACTATATCAGAAAGTGCAAATCACGAACTTGAGCCAAACTCGAATCTACAAGAAGCATTTTCTGAACTTAACTCTCTTGCACCTGTTAATAAGATTGTTTCTTATCTTGGTTTACCGTTGAATAATGCTAAACTTCTTCCGTCAATTATGCAGGCACCAAAACTTGAGCTTAAAAAGTTACATGAGCATCTCAAGTACTTATTCCTCGGAGAAGGAGACACACTTCCTGTCATTTCCTCTAATAAGTTGACTCCATTGGAATATGAAAGGTTAATTCGGATTCTGAGAGACTACAAAGAGGCAATTGGTTGGGCAATTGCTGATATCAGTGGCATAATTCATGCTATGTGTATGCGTAAAATTATTTTGGAAGAAGGTGTTACCCCTGCAAAGCAAGTCTAACGCAGATTGAACCCGCCTATGATGGAAGTGGTAAAGAAAGAAATTCATAAACTTCTGGATGCAGGTATTATCTATCCGATTTCGGACAGCAAATGGGTAAGTCCTATACAAGTAGTCCCAAAGAAAACAGGTGTAACAGTAGTTGAGAATTCTGATGGTGAGTTAGTGACTACTCGAGTTCAAAATTGTTGGAGGATTTGTATAGATTATAGAAAGTTAAATGATTTAACTAGAAAAGATCATTTCCCCATCCGTTTTATAGATCAGATGCTAGAAAGGTTAGCGGGTCAAGCTTACTATTGTTGTCTTGATGGCTATTCAGATTTTCATCAAATACCGGTTGCACCAGAAGACCAAGAAAAGACTACCTTTACTTGCCCTTTTGGTACGTTTGCTTTTCGTCGAATGCCGTTTGGACTTTGTAACGCGCCTGCTACATTTCAAAGATGGATGGTAAGCATATTTTCAGAATATGTAGAGGATATCATAGAGGTATTTTTGGATGATTTTACAGTCCATGGTGATTCATTTGATTCATGCTTAATTAACCTTGAAAAAATTCTTAAAGGATGCATTGAATCAAACCTTGTTCTTAATTATGAAAAGTGTCAATTTATGGTCGATCAAGGTAATATTTTGGGTCATATAGTGTCTGCTAAAGGACTTGAAGTTGATAAAGCAAAATTAGATATTATTAAATCTCTGCCTTATCCCAAAAATGTGCGCGAAGTTCGTTCTTTTCTTGGACATGCAGGATTTTACCGTCACTTTATCAATGAGTTTTCAAAGACAAGTCAGCCATTATGCAGGTTACTCCAAAAGGATGTAGCTTTTGAGTTTGATGATGATTGCAAGGTTGCGTTTGATAAGCTGAAAGAATTGCTCACTTCGTCTCCAATCATACAACCTCCTGATTGGAATTTGCCTTTCGAGATTATGAGTGATGCAAGCAACTATGTTGTTGGTGCGGTTCTTGGGCAAAGAGTTGGGAGATCAGCCCGTGTTATATATTATGCTTCAAGAACACTTGATAGTGCTCAATGCAATTACTCGACAACCGGAAAAGAACTTATTGCTATAGTTTTTGCTTTAGAAAAGTTTCGCTCTTATTTATTAGGTACTAAAGTGATTGTTTATTGTGATCATGCAGCTCTCAAGTACCTACTTGCAAAAAAGGAAGCGAAACCAAGGCTCATAAGGTGGATCCTTCTACTACAAGAGTTCAATATGGAAATCAGAGACAAGAAAGGTTGTGAAAACTTAGTTGCAGATCATCTAAGTCGAGTAGTGATAAAAGAAGAGCCACTTTCTTGGAATGATGAGTTCCTCGATGAGCATCTTTTTGCAGTCCAAACGACAAATCCATGGTACGCTGATCTTGTTAATTACTTAGTTACCAAAACACTACCTGATGATTTGTCTAGATCTCAACAAAACAAAATTAAAAGTGATGCTAAATTCTATGTGTGGGATGACCCGTATCTTTGGAAACATTGTTCTGATCAAGTTATTCGAAGGTGCGTAAATGAAACTGAAATTCAATCTATTCTTGAATTTTGTCATTCACATGTATGTGGGGGGCACTTTGGTCAAAAAAGAACAGCCCGTAAGATACTAGAGTGTGGATTATTTTGGCCAAATATTTTTCAGGATTCATATATGTTTTGCAAGTCATGTGAACGATGCCAAAAAACGGGTAATTTAAGTCACAGAGATCAAATGCCCTTTTCTTCTATAAATGTTTGTGAAATCTTCGATATATGGGGTATCGATTTCATGGGCCCTTTTCCACCTTCTTTTGGCAATGTTTACATTCTTTTAGCTGTTGATTATGTTTCAAAGTGGGTGGAAGCTAAGGCAACAAAAACTGATGATGCTAAAGTTGTTGCAGATTTTGTCAAGGCTAATATTTTTTCCAGGTTTGGCACACCTCGAGCAATAATCAGCGACCGTGGCACTCATTTTTGCAATCGGGTGATGGAGGCTCTACTTAAGAAGTACAATGTGACTCATCGTGTTTCAACAGTGTACCATCCGCAAACAAACGGACAAGCCGAGGTGTCTAATAGAGAAATCAAATCCATACTTGAGAAAACAGTCAACCCAAACAGAAAAGATTGGAGTGTTAAACCTGACGATGCATTGTGGGCATATCGCACAGCCTACAAGACACCTATAGGTATGTCTCCTTTTCGTTTGGTGTTCGGTAAAGCGTGCCATCTTCCTGTTGAACTAGAGCACAAAGCCTACTGGGCTTTTAAAGAATTTTAATATGAGATTAGATGATGCTGGAGCAAACAGGAAGTTACAATTACATGAATTGGAAGAAATTTGTAATGATGCATATGAAAGCTCACGAATTTACAAGGAAAAAAATAAAGCTTTTCATGATAAAATGAGTTCTAGAAAGAATTTTTGTGTTGGCTGATAACGCTACACGCGTCGTTCGGGGTCAAGGAAACTTCCTTTTCTTCGAGCAAGTTTTATAACACCCTAGGCAGTGAACCTAATCGTTGTAGTGTAGTAATTAGGGTAAGCCACGGGTATTGATATCGTTCTCTAGGGGAATAGGAATGCTAGTGAGAAGTTACTACGCTAAGGTTGAGGTTGAGGAAGATTATTTTTTGTATTTTTATATTTTTTAGAAATTGAAAAGGTACGAATCTCGGGTATTGGATTTGGGGGGTTGGTATTGCTACCGATTACTCTACTATTATCTAATTATCTATGCTAATGTTGTGATAGTCTATGTCTAATTGATGTGTACTCGTATGATAGTTTAAAGATGTGTTTACTTAGGTTTTACTACTCCTTAATTATCTCCTATTGATGGTTGATTTGTCACGTCCTTATTCCTAGTTGCGTTGTGATTCTAAGGCTATAGGGCGTGCTTGTTTCCCTAACTCTTTGAAATTACCAAAGGGTCTTGTTTACAAATCCTCTAGTGATTTATAGACGCCTACTCTACGGTTGTCCTTGAATACTTTATCCTACAATTACCTAGATAATTATATTCTAAAGTTCACAAAGAAAAGTCAAGCATTAAGTACACAACGAATAATCTAGCGCACTCTAGATCATTAGTCAACTAAGATAAGTATCAACCAATCAATATTCAATAATTAAGTTTCATATTCCCTAAGCAAACACACAAATAAATTAGCCGGACATGGAGAACATGCAAGCATACACACAAATAATCAAAGACATAATTAAATTAATGAAGTAAATACTTATCTTGATGTATAATAGGGTTTAGAACCCTAAAATACTGCACAAGAAAGCCTTGGTTCGGTTTTAGGTTTTTACTCCAAAAGACTACACACAAAAACTGAAAAATTCAGATTCTATATATAAGATTACATCTGCGACGGCGTCACCTTATGTTTCGTGACGCCGTCGTGTCGCCGTCATTAGGGTTTCGTCTTGGCCACGTAAACCTTGCGACGGCGTCACCTTATGACTGTGACGCCGTCCCCTTCAGCTCTGACGCCGTCTTGGCTGCATCTAGGCCGTCTGAGTAACGACGGCCTACTCCTTTAGAACCTGACGTCGTCCCTTGAAAACATGAAATTTCGTTTCTGAGCCGTCGCAAAATTCCTTCCCGACGGCGTCGCAGATATGCAGTGACGCCGTCGCCTTATGTTTCAGCAGCTTTGAGTGTCTCGATTCTGACTTTGGCCATTTTCTTCGTATATTCGCGCCTTTTCGTCCAAATAAGCATTATTCCAGCATTTTGCCTTCAAGAGACCTAAAAAGTGAAAAGGAACGATATTAAGCAATAACGGATACAAAAGTAATCGAATAAGGGCTTAAATGACCCCTCAAAAAGGTACCTTTTAAAACCTTATCATTGGCCAAAAAGTTCTTCTTTTTCATTCCAGACTTAAGTTGTTTCCTGGTAAATTGTGTTCCCGCTGGGTCGGACCGTTTGTTCTTACTAACGTTTTTCCTCATTGTGCAGTTGAAATTAAAAGTCTTAGTACTGATAAAATCTTTAAGGTTAATGGTCATCGCCTAAAGCCTTTTTATGAGGGATTTCAAGTGTGCAACATGGAGGAAATGAGTTTGGAACTTCCAATCTATGCAACTTGATGCATATCTGAGTCTAGCCAAAGACGTAAAAGAAAGGCCCTGATTGGGAGGCAACCCAATGTTTCATGCTTTTAATTTATATCTTTGCTTTAGTATTAAATTATTAATTAAGTTTGCTTCTATTTCAGTCACTAATGGCTACTCATGGCTTTCTTAAGCTCACTGGAACCAAGACAAGGCTCAAAGATCATCAATCCTATTCTGGTTGCATCTCAGTTTATGGAGCAAAAATGGAGAACATCTCACTTTAAAGCTCAAAATCCAGGGAAGTTTCGTTTTATTGCTCGTATTTAATTGCTTATAAACTTCTTGCTGGATACATCTTTGTGGTAAACTTGATCTCGTCAGATTAGTTGTTTGTGTATTGCTCGAGGACGAGCAAAAGCTAAGTGTGGGGGAATTTGTTAAGTGGTAATATACATATTATTTATACTTATTTCCTCATGATTTATTATTGATATGGCCTTAAATGATGGACTAAACTTGCATTTTATGTTAAGTGAAGCAAATTAGAGAATGATGCATTTTATATGTAAAGGTTGATTTTTAAAAGATTAAAATACCTCACAAACTTATGTGTTGTTGTAGGTATAAAAGATGAGGCCTAATGTGACAAGAGTTTGAAAGTTAGAGGATTTCGTTGTACAAGTGCCCAAACTAAAACACAATATCAGATTGTGGGTTTCATTGAGTCAAGAAGGGGGAACGGTTTTTCAGGGCATCTTGGACATCGTAGGATCAGTTAACTAAAGTGGAGAGATGGACTATAAAAAGACCAGGTGTGGCAGTTGAGAAGGGGACGGTCACACAAATACTGTCAACAAAAACACCAACAGAAAAAAATCAAGTGAAGATCAAAGACGAGGGGCTCATCATCCATAGTTGTGATTTCTTCCTCTTGTCATGAGTAGCTAATTTATTTTACTTTCTAGTTGAAGGATTTCCTTTGTTTATGAATCCAATTAGGTTTTGAGACCTGTTAATTTGCTTGATTCAGTACTTAGGAGTATTTGCAAATTCTCAGTTTGAATTTTGTTATCTTGATAAGTTTGAATTCCACTTTTGTTATTCAATTGTTGAGATACTACTTTGCTATTTAGAAATTGAAGTCCGTCATTGCTTTAATGTTCTAATACTTGTAGCGATTAACAATGTTGATTATGGTCAAGTTTTCAATTATTGTTAAGGGAATGTGTAATCTAGTTTAGATGAACCGAGCTTATGCGTTTATCAATTAGAATTGGTAGTTTCTCTAAGGCATTATGCTATCAAATATTAAGTCTTAAGAGCTTGTTTAGGGCTAGTTGTTTGATAAGAGAAGTAATCAAAGAGCTTGTTTTGTTTATCGACACGTTAAGGAGAGACAGGTTGTTAGAGCTTGTTAATGACCATAACCAATTTATTCTTAAGTATATGAAGCGTTTTAACGTCAATGATTAACCATGGATTCATACTTAGATAGCACCTTTGACTAGATTGTATTTACTTACAAATTATATCTCTTTCAAGTGTTTAGTTTAATCAGTCATCTTATCTTCTTGTTATTGTTTGTCAAAATCAAAACCCCCATGTTAACTTGTTTGGTTAATTAAAAATTGTCTAAACCAATCTCTGTGGAATCGACCCTACTTGTTGCTAACTACAAATCATAAAAGTAGGATTTATTTTTGTTGGATTCGACACCCACCAAATCAGTATTGCAAAAAAAGGCCTTCAAGACCGATTAATCGTCGCTTAGGTGCTGCAAGGGCATCAACCCTTTCAATTTGTGTAAATCGGTTAACCATGGTCAATAGCGGTAAATCACGTTTAACCGTGGTCAAACTTTTAAAAAACATGTAAATTTTGCCGGAAATACCTAAAACTCGACGTAAAATTGTTTTAATAACTTATACTCGCTATTTATATTTATTATATGATGTTTTTTTTTAAGAAAACTCTTATCGAAAATAATTAAAATTTGCCGAAATACCCATAACTTGTCTGAAATGTCATTCCGATTAATCACCGATTAATCCAGTCTAAACTGATTACAAGCTACAAAATGGTCAACCGCCTAACTAACGACTCGCGATTTTTTCAACCTCGACTAAGATTAACTCAATAGGAAGTACAAATTTTGAATCGTCATCAACTTATTCGACCCGTCGGTATAAAATAGGACAACAATAATTGACTAGGACTTTTGTAAGTTACCTTTATTTATTCTTTTCTTTGTCTTGCTCTTTTCCCATTTTATCTTTTCTTTTAGTCTTTGCTCAACTTTAAACGGTGGAAAGCAAGTGTACACGTGTCATGGCATTGGCCTGTGGCTGTCTCTATCGGCTCAACCAAGCCAAGCCAAGCCGAATCTATATTTCTTTTTAGATTTTTAAAGATATTTAATATTTTAATAAAAAAAAACTTCATTATCAGAGAACGGTCCCATTATCATTCCCCACTTAACTCGATATATCGTATCATAGTATCTACGATATGATATCATTTAAACTCGTGATACGATAAGCTAATTTGCCACTTTCAACTATTATTGACGTGATGTATTGCCAACCCACTAATTAAACATCCACTTTCCCTTTATAAAATTATTGTTTTATTTTTATTGTAGTTTATGCAACTATCTTGGCTAATAAATACTAGATGATGTTACGGTCAACTTTCATTACCCGTGAACATGTCGCTATACTTCACAATATAAGAAAAGTTATTAACATGATGTTAACATGTAAAGTGACTACTCGTATAATTTAAGACCTACCCGTACAACATAGATGTTACACCAATATTAAATATTGAAACCTTGTATGACATTTCAAATTAAAACAGCTGTAACAACTTGTAGGTATGGTGTGTAAAAGGTTAAAAGTTGTAAAACCTTAAAACATATATTTTGTAAGATTACTTGTATCGGTGACCTTTACCCACCTTGCATCTCAGCGTTATTATCACCATTTATCATATCATCCATCCCTCATATTTCATTCACAAGGTCATTATTTCTCTCACATTTTTTTTTTAAATTACTCACTTTATACAAACATATTTCACAAAATAACCCCCACCCACTTACAAATCAAATAAGTAACAATAAAAACATCCATGAAGTCCCACACATGCACAAAAGCCGAGTGGTGAGCTCGGTCACCTTTCGTCTCTTTTTTTTTTTTGCTTCCTCGCGCGGCACTCTTCGTCCCACAATGTCCTCACGAGTGAGGGGTCACCCCGACTCCACATAGTCAGTCTAACAACAAATAGAACTTCTTAAAGTAATTCTGAAAAATAGAGGTTGATGGTTATATAATCAGGGTCAGAACTAAAGCTAAAAGTGACCGGGTGCATAATATTTTACTGTGATATAAAGAAACAATATAACAAAAAGTACGATTTCAGTTATAATGATTAAGTTTAGTGAAAACTAAGTTCACTTTTCACCTATTGATGAACTAAGCAAGCAATAATTAGAAACACAATTTATTGACACCAGATGCATTTTCAAAAATTCAATACAATACTTTTTACAAAGGTTACACTATTGAAAAAATTCTATCAGGCCTCGTAACACCGCAGGACCTCATAGTTTCGTCCCTTATTGTAATCAAATAATCATATATTTTAGTTTAAGAAAGCTATACAAGCTTTACCTTTTTATTACTACAATGGTACAATAATTAAGTGAGTATATGTTTTTAACGGGACTTGAGGTTGTTGGGGGTTAGTTCCCAGAACAGGGTGAAGACAATCAATAGCAATCTAAATACCAATGCAGGTTATCGGATATCACTTGGAATCGTGTTCTCATTTTCCTGGGTATCACGAATATCTACTTGGGATAAGACCAAATGTATGTTAATGATTTAGGCACAAATCAATAACCCTTTGCTTACAAGTGTTTATGTTTTCTGTATATTGATGACGTACCCTCCGATCAGGTCGAAGGACACCCCTTCGACCTCAGTCGAATTTGCATTACGAAGACCGAAGTCTTTCTTCATAAGTCATTGGTGGCGTAAAATCATTCATCATTGATATGGTTACCAGTTGGGAACTCGCCAGCCGAAGGCCTATGCCCTTCGGAGTCTTCTCTTGAAGGCACCAAGACAAAGGAGAACCTTGACTTATTCTTTCCCCACGTTCCCACTATCTCCTTAACTTCCCCGCCAAGACAGAGAGAGTGGGGATGAAGCCCTAGCGGTTACCACAAATCATGGGACGCCCCCATGATCTCCGAAACGTGTGCTAACACTCTCTAAGCTTATTTTCTCACCTATAAATAGGTTGGACGAGTCATTTCAATGGTATGTTCACTCAATACAGTATTTCACATACTCCATATTACTTACAACACATATCACATACTTACTCTCACGCCGGAGGTGGTTCGCAGGGTCCAACCCCTGCGCAATCACTTAACGAAGTGTCTATTATTTCTTATTGCATATTGGCTACAAGTTTGGCACAAGCATATCACCCCTCATACCCTTCGATCACCATCGAAGGCCTGGTCGTACGAATTATTGTACAATCATATAGCATACATGCATATATGATTTCATATTTATAGGAAAATACTCATAGCTTGGTCAAATGAAATTATGAGGATTAATCGGCCCATTAATCGCCTCATAATTATCCCCATTAAAGCTAATAGTGGTTACATGACCAATTAAACGTGGTCATTAAGCAGTTGTAACTGCCACTTTGATGCGCGTACAAAGCGCTTTCGGGGTCAAAGGAACTTCCTTTTCGTCGAGCAAGTTTCTCAACACCCTAGGCAGTGAACCTAATCGTTGTAGTGTAGTATTGGGTAAGCGTCGGGGATTGATATCGTTCTCTAGGGGAATATGAATGCTAGCAAGAAGTGTATTACGCTAAGGTGGGGGTTGAGGATGATTATTACTATTTTTTTTTAATCTTTTTTTTAGTTTTTTTATAAAGTTAAGGGTCAAATCTCGGGGCAATTGGTTTGGGGGTGGTACTTCTACCGATTACTTCTACTATCTAATTATCTAATTCTACGGGTAGCTATGTCTATTTGATATGTGATCGTATGATGATTAAAAATGTGTTTACCTATATACTATTACTCCCTATTATCTTTTATTGATGGTTGAATTGTCACGTCTTTATTCTTAATGCGTTGTGCTTCCTAAAGTCGTAGGGTGTGCATATGCCCTAACTCTTTGAGGTTACCTTTGAGTTTAGCCTACGAAATGCGCTAGATTAATCATAAACTAACTTTCACAAAGATTATTCAAGCATTAAACACAACAAAAGCCTAGTTGCACTCCTAAGCCAATTACAATTAAGATAAGAGACAACCTAACAATAATTAATAACTATGTTTCATAGATCTAATCAAACACACAAGAAATTTAGCTAGACATGTTAAACAAGCAAGCATACACACAATCAATGGAAGACATAATGATACTATTGGATTAAAACACTTATCTTGATGTGTAAAATAGGGTTTGAGACCCTAAGATACTGTCCAAGTCGGACTACAAATGTTTAGGGTTTTTACTCCCAAAGTCTACCTCTTTAAATGCAGAAAAATCGAATTCTATATATAGATTTACAAGTGCGACGGCGTCGCCTTAGATGTGAGACGCCGTCAGATCGCCGTCATTAGGGTTTTCATCTTGGCCAAGTTATCAATGGGACGGCGTCACCTTAGAGTTGTGACGCCGTCGGGCTTCAGATGGGACGTCGTCTTGGTTCTGGATCTGGGCTGTCTGAGATGAAAAGTCTGAGTGACGCCCTTATTCTTCAAAGCCTGATGCCGTCAGGTGTTATGAGCAAAAATTCCACTGAGCCGTCTGGTGCATGTTTTTATCAAATTTGTATAAAGGAATGGCGTCGCCCTTTGATTGGGACGCCGTCAGGTTCATTTTGAGCAGCTTGAGTGGCTTCGATCTTGACTTTGCCATTTTCTTCATGTATTCACTTCTTTTCGTTCAAATGTGCATCATTCCAGCATTTTGCTTCCAAGAGACCTAAAAAGTGAAAAGGAACGAAATTAAGCAGTAACGGATATAAAAGTGGTGATTAAGGGTTTAAATGACCCCTTAAAAGTGTACGTTTTAAATCCTTATCAAATATCCCTACACTTGGTATTTGCTTGTCCTCAAGCAAATGTGCTTTTGGCTAATCAATTTATAAGTTAGGGGGCATGAAGCATGGGTTTAAAATAATTCACAACAAGTAAAAGCACCGCAATAGTCATAACAAGCACGGAAATTCTACACTAGCACCTCACAAGGGGTGTTTGGATTTTCTCATCTCTCGGGTTTATATGAAATATAGTAAATGAAAATAGAAGATAAACACTCATTACCTGACATAGTACATAGATTACCATAGGCTTGAGACTAGATCAAACCTCCACCGCTTTGGCGTAAGCACCTAGGAACAACTATCTAAGAGGTCTTTTCAAGGGTTGTAATGTTATGCTTACTGTAGGGAAACAAAGGGTTTTGTTGGATAGGCGATTTAGTGGTGGCAAGTCAAAAATCTTATGTTACAACCATGAAAAGCATGGCGTTGCTAAGTCAAGACTCAACTCACTAAACTCTAGATAACTTGAAACAAACATACATAAATTTAAAAACATAAACATAAAGATAGATGTAGGATGATAGCCCGTATGTTTTGTTTTTGTTTTTGTTTTTTTTTCAACACCCTCCTTTTTTTTTCTTTTTTTTTTGATTTTTTTTATATATTTTTACTCTACCATCCTCTAAGATAACATCAAAATATAAGGGATTTATAGGAGCATCCCTACACTTGAGTTTTTATTACACTAACACTAATTGAATCGATTTGAAAAGATCTAAACACTTGGAGTATTTAATTACGTAGACAAAGGGAATTTGAATTTAACGTTCCTTCCCGTTACTCCATAAAATATTACTTTTACCCATGAGTCCCAATCATCCCAAAACTGTGTACACAAGATATGACTCGACTTAGCAATCATGCAAGTAACTAGATAATTGAACTAAGGGTTTAGTAATGATAACAATAATACACTAAAGGTGAGTGCATACAAGGTAGGCTAAGGTGATTTGGGTGTACATTTGGGGGTGGATTATTCTCTTCGTTGATATTCCGGAAAACCGAAACATCACGAGAACCGCGAAAATGATAGGCTCTGAGGGGTTAACTAGGGGTATCGTGTACTAAAGATGAGTACATCACAAGGGTGTGGGGTAATTACTCAACCGATGTGGAAGAAGTAATTAAAATACAGGTTTCAAACAAGGGTTATCCTAATGCCTCTTATCACTTAGTTATTCCTAACTACACAAATGTAGTCTCACTAGCGATCTCGGAATGCATCACAAAACAAGTTCTAGAATCTATTATACTACCGGTACACTCTCTAAGCATTAAAGGTGAATGCTTTATTCCTAAAGATCTAGGGGCGAACCTCACATTTTTTGGGTGAAATTTGAGTGGTAAACTGTTTTTGTGCTAGTCATATAACTCCTATCCATGAGACACTTTATTAAGACTAAAGTTTTAGCTCGTACATGTCATAAAAAAATTTAAATTTGGTGCTAAAATTGCCCTAACAAATATTTCTCATAGTTTATTACACAAATGACCAAGGACAAGACAAATGATCAAGGATAAGCATAGTTTCTAAGTTCCCGTTTTATTCTCCCTCCCTACACTTAAACTGAACAGTGTCCCCAATGTTCCCCGAAAGTATCAAAGTTATGATAAAGGAAGGTAGGTAAAAAAGAAAGAAACTAGTACTCCCCCGATTAGCTCGGTAGGATCCATGTGAAGTTGCGGTTAAATTCTTTTCCAAAAAGAATGTATTCGTGATAAGCTCCATCCAATGTTGAGTTTCTTCTTCTTGCCAAATATAACCTGCACACTTTAAGAAAACAGACGAAACCTTCGCGTAAAATCGGCGTTAAAACTATATATGACACAACTACACTAAGATATAATGCTTGTGGAATGGATGTTTGCAGATTTTCTGGAAAATTAAGACCTGAGAATTTCAAAAAATTTATAAGTAGCACAGAAAACGAAAAAAATTTGATAAGCTGTTTCTGCTTGACTTGACGTCGTCAGGCTTTAATCCTGACGCTGTCAGGTTGTCATGACAGAAACTGGTCTGGTGCGTTTTCCTGGAAAAATTCTGAAAAAGTTACATATTTAAAACCTGGAAAAATTCATACAAAACATCCATTATGACTCAATATAAGCATTTGACTCTAACAAACACACATATACATCAATTTCACTAATTGTAATTCTCATGTTCACGTTCTTGAAAAACGTATGTAATCTTCCCTACACTTATCTTTTTGTAAAATACCTTTATATGTAATTAAGACAAGGTTAAAGACAAAATAAAGCATTTTCACAAAATCAAACATGAGAATAAACAACAATGAAAAAGATATATGACACACAAACAAGCAAACAATTAAGCATGGGTTGCCTCTCACGAAGCGCTTTTCTTTATTTATGAGTCTTGTAGCTAGACTCGAAGTCGTGCTCCTACGTGACTTCCTTACTGTCATCTTCCTCCTCATGACAATCTCTATTGGGGTTTTCCATGGTATAGTTATGCCTTATTGTGCATCTTTCTAAGAAGTCATCTTCCCCCCAATTTGTTTTATATTCCGGTCCTAATTTCAAACAATCCTTATAGAACCCAAAAATCTTATTCATCACATAATCTACCCCTTTCTCCTTATCCTTCTCATTCATATAGTAGACCGATAACTTAAGTTCCTTTTCATCATTGGATAGTGATGAGAATTTCTCAATCTTAAATGGCATTTGGTAAGATATGTCATCGGTGTCATCCTTGAATCTAACTATTCCTAACGACGGATCATAAGTCACCCCGGTGTTTTCTATGAATGGCTTTCCTACAACTACATGGGACAAGCTAGGATCTATGGTCGTACTAATATCCTCCACAATTATAAAATCCGTAAGGTACGTGAAACTACCTACATAGACGGGAAATCCCTTAACTCTACCAAGGAAATTACAACTGACTCTATCATCATCGGGGTTTTGCCTATTTGGGATAGCTTTCTTCATCACCCAATTACAGTATGTGCTAGTCATGATGTTTATTGGGGACTTGCGATCAATGTAGGCCTTTGCCACGAAAAGGTGTCCTATGCAACAAGGTATGTTGAGATTTCTAGGATTTCCAAAGATGATTCGTGGGCTTTTCCTAACATACATGTGACGAAGGTCGCGTACTAGGTGTGGGTGGCATGAAAGTTCTTCTTCCGAAGGAACTTATTGAAGTATTCCTCACCTGCTTCGTCTACTTCGTTGGTCGATTCTTCCTTAGGAGTCTCACTAACCTCAAGTACCGTCTCATGGTTTGCTTCGTCACTATTCCTATTTGGTTTCACTAAGGTGAGGGCATTGACGAATTGAACATGCTTGGATGAAGATGGATCCCTAGTCTCGAAGTACTTGCTTGGGTCCTTAATTTTTACACTGGAAGCTTCGGGGGAATGAGTCGAGATGGCATTAACCTTTTCGGTTTTCTTCCTATCACTATTGGTCATGGCTTTCAAAAGGTTATCTATCTTCCTATCCATCTCGGCTTGTTGTTGGTTAAAGCGGTTCGAAAGCTTGGCTATTTGAGCTTCATGGGATGTAACTAGGTGTTGCAACATACCTTATATGTTTTGTTGACTAGGGCCGTGAGAGTTGGACCATGGGGAATCATTAGAGGTGAATTCTTTGGTTTGTCCCCAATTATAGTCGGGTTTGCCCCTCCATGCTTCTCGGGCATCATTAAAAGTCCTAGGTCCGGGTGTTGTGAGGAATCTCCCTCCCATTACATTTGTACGCGAGGATGCGTAGTCCACGGAAGCTTGTTCAGGGAGTCTCGTGCAAGTACGAGTGGCATGGGGACCACTACATATCTCACACAAGGAAGAGACCTTGTTCACTTGGCGTGAAGACTTAGGATTCTCGTAGGAACTCATTAGGAATTTGACTTGATCTTCAAGTTCGAGCATCCTACGATTGGAAGTTTGTGAGTCAATAGGAGGCAAGGAGATTACCTTGACGGTTTTGGGCAACTCACGGGGGTCATTCCAACTTTCGTTGTCATAGAGGGCAAGGTCCTCTTTGTACCCCACGATTCGTCCGCGGTAAGTTCACTAAGTTTGCCACCGACCGCTTGGTCGATGGATTGCCTAGTTGAGAAGTTGACATGATCATAAAAGAGTTGGACTTGAAGCCAAAGATCGATGCCATGACGAGGGACTTTATGGAGCAAGTCCTTGAATCGAGTCCATGCCTCGTAGAGAGATTCGCTTTGACATTGTTGAAACATCAAGATTTCATTCCTAAGTTTGGTAGTTCTCCCCGGTGGGAAAAATTGGGCGAGGAAACGAGTGGTGAGATCATCCCAACTTGAGATGGATCCGGCGGGAAGTCGCTCAAGCCAATTACTAGCTTGGTCCGGTAGAGAGAATTGGAAGAGACGCAAGTGCGTGGTCTCCCGTGTAGTAGCATCAAGGTCGATGGAATCAACAACTTTAAGGAAGTCCTTGAGATACTGATTAGGATCTTTGGAACGAAGTACATGGAATGCACATCCGTTTTGCACCAACCGGATGGTGTCGGATCGCAGGGCCGTAGTTTGAGCTTGATCGGGGAGCTCAATGGTGTTCCTATAGCCTTGTTGGCTTGGTCTAGAGTATTCACCAAGAGTACGGCCTCTTGGCGGGTCAATTGGTGGTGGGTCGATGGGAATTGGGTGATGAGGTGGTGGGTTATCACCTTCAATGATGAAAAGTGATGTGATTACTAACAAAGTCACGAAGAAGGGGGATAGACTACAAGGAAGCTAAAAATGAGTAAAAATCTTACTTGATAGGAATCAAGCAAGGGAACCTAAACGAGATAAAAATCTAACTAGCTATTCTATTCCCCGGCAGAGGCGCCAAAAACTTGATGCACGTACAATGCGCGTTCGGGGTCAAAGGAACTTCCTTTTCATCGAGCAAGTTTTTCAACACCCTAGGCAGTGAACCTAATCATTGTAGTGTAGTATTGGGTAAGCCTCGGGGATTGATATCGTTCTCTAGGGGAATAGGAATGCTAGCAAGAAGTGTATTACGCTAAGGTGGGGGTTGAGGATGATTCTTTTTTTTTTTTTTTATCTTTTTTTAGTTTTTTATAAAGCTAAGGGTAAAATATCGGTGCAATTGGTTTGGGGGTGGTACTTCTACTGATTACTTCTACTATCTAATTATCTAATTCTACGGGTAGCTATGTCTATTTGATGTGTGCTCATATGATGATTAAAAATGTGTTTACCTAGATACTATTACTCCCTAGTTATCTTTTATTGATGGTTAAATTGTCACGTCCTTATTCTTAACGCGTTGTGCTTCCGAAAGTCGTAGGGTGTGCGTATGCCCTAACTCTTTGACGTTACCTTTGGGTTTAGCCTACGAAATCCGCTAGATTAATCATAAACTAACTTTCACAAAGATTATTCAAGCATTAAACACAATGAAATCCAAGTTGCACTCCTAAGCCAATTACAATTAAGATAAGAGACAACCTAACAATAATTAATAACTAGATTTTATAGATCTAAGCAAACACACAAGAAATTTAGCTAGACATGTTAAACAAGTAAGCGTACACACAATCAATGGAAGACATAATGATACTATTGGATTAAAACACTTATCTTGATGTGTAAAATAGGGTTTGGGACCCTAAGATACTGTCCAAGTGATAAGGTTTTAAAATGTACCTTTTTGAGGGGTCGTTTAAGCCCTTATTTGATCACTTTTGTATCCATTATTACTTAATATCGTTCATTTTCACTTTTTAGGTCTCTTGAAGGCAAATTGCTGGAATGGCACTTATTTGGACGAAAAGGCGCGGATATACGAAGAAAATGGCCAAAGTCAAGAATCGAGACACTCAAGCTGCTGAAATACAAGGGGACGGCGTCAGGTGTTATCTGCGACGTCGTCGGAGCATTTTTGTGACGGCTCAGTAGCCAAATTGCTTATTTACAAGTGACGGTGTCAGGCTTTAAAAGAGTAGGTTGTCGCAACTCAGACAGCCTAGATTTGATCCAGACGGCGTCAGAGGCTGAAGAGGACGGCGTCACAAGCATAAGGTGACGCCATCGCAAGACTAACGTGGCCAAGACAAAACCCTAATGACGGCGACCCGACGGCATCACAAATCGTAAGGTGACACCGTCGCGAATGTAATCTTATAGATAGAATCCGAATTTTTCAGTTTTAAGTGTGTAGTCTTTTGGAGTAAAAACCTAAACCGAACCATGGCTGCATTGTACAGTATTTTAGAGTTTTAAACCCTAACTTACACCAAGATAAGTGCTTTACTTCATTAATTCAATTATGTCTTCAATTAATTGTGTGTATGCTTGCATGTTTACCATGTCCGGCTAAATTACTTGTGTGTTTGCTTAGATATATGAAACCTAGTTGTTAATTATTGTTAGGTTGTCTCTTATCTTAATTGTAATTGGCTTAGGAGTGCGACTAGGCTATCGTTGTGTTTAATACTTGATAAATCTTTGATAGTTTATGAATGACTTAGTGGATTTCGTTTACTAAACCCAAAGATAACCTCAAAGTTAGTTTATGAATGACTTAGTGGATTTCGTTTACTATACTTAAAGGTGACTTCAAAGAGTTAGGGAATGCACACCTTACAACCTTAGAAAACACAGCGCGTTAAGAATAAGGACGTGACAATTCAACCATCAATAGGAGATAACTAGGGAGTAGTAGCATCTAGGTAAACACATCTTTAAACCATCATACGAGCACACAATAATTAGACATAGACTACCCTCACCTTAGTTAATTAGATAATAGAGTAATCGGTAGAAATACCAACCCCCCAAATCCAAACCCCGAGATTCGTACCTTTCCATTTCCTAAAAAAACATAAAAAGATAAAAAAATAATCTTCCTCAACCCCAACCTTAGCGTAGTAACTCCTCACTAGCATTCCTATTCCCCTAGAGAATGATATCAATTCCCGTGGCTTACCCTAATACTACACTACAATGATTAGGTTCACTGCCTAGGGAGTTGAAAAACTTGCTCGACGAAAAGGAAGTCCCTTTGACCCCGAACGACGCGTGTAGCGTTATCAAGTTTTTGGCGCCGCTGCCGGAGAATAGAATAGCTAGTTAGTAGTCCACCTCGTTTAGGTTTCTTTGCTTGATTCCTATCAAGTAAAATTTTTTTTCTCAATTTTAGCTTCCTCGTAGTCTATCCCCCTTCTTCGTGACCTTTGTTAGTACCCCCATCACTTTTCATCATGGAAGGTGATAACCAACCACCATTCATCAACCTACCACCAAATGACCCGCCAAAAGACCGTACTCTTGGTGAATACTCCAGACCTAGCCACCAAGGTTATAGGAACACCATTGAGCTTCCCGACCAAGCCCAAACTACGGCCCTGCGATCCGACACCATCCGGTTGGTGCAAAACGGATGTGCATTCCATGGACTTCGTTCCGAAGATCCTTATCAGCATCTTAAGGATTTCCTTAAAATTGTCGATTCCATCAACCTTGATGCTACTACTCGGGAGACCACGCGTCTGCGTCTCTTCCAATTCTCTCTACGGGACCAAGCTAGTAATTGGCTTGAGCGACATCCCGCCGGCTCCATCTCAAGTTGGGATGATCTCACCTCTCGCTTCCTTGCTCAATTTTTCCCACCGGGGAGAACCACTAAGCTTAGGAATGACATCTTGATGTTCCAACAACGTCAAGGTGAATTTCTCTACGAAGCATGGACTCGATTCAAGGACTTACTCCATAAAGTCCCTCATCACGGCATTGATCTTTGGCTTCAAGTCCAACTCTTCTATGATCATGTCAACTTCCCCACTAAGCGATCCATTGACCAAGCGGCCGGTGGAAAACTTAGTGATCTCACCGCGGAAGAATCATGGGGTATAATAGAGGACCTTGCTCTCTATGACAACGAAAGTTGGAATGACCCCCGTGAGTTGCCCAAAACCGTTAAGGCAATCTCCTTGCCTCCAATTGACTCACGATCTTCCGACCGTAGGATGCTCGAGCTTGAAGATCAAGTAAAATTCCTAATGAGCTCCTACGAAAATCCTAAGTCCTCACATCAAGTGAACAAAATCACTCTTCCTTGTGAATTATGTAGTGCTCCCCATGACACTCGTGATTGCGCAAGACTCCCCAAACAAGCTTTTGCGGACTACGCCTCCACGCGTACCGACGGAGCGGGAGAGAAGTGGTACACTTTCAAGCCCGAACAAAACAACTTAGGAAACTCTTACAACCCCTCATGGAGAAATCACCCTAATCTTAAGTGGAACCAAAACTCAAGCACACCCCAAAGCTCATCTAGTCCACCTAATAGGTTCAATTCTCTAAACACCGGCAACCCCACTAGTCTTGAGGCAATTGCATCTAGATTCATGTCATCCCAAGAAACTCGATTGGCTAAGCTTGAAGTCGATTTTAAGCAAAGACAAGGCGAGATGACAAACAAGCTTGATGCCCTCTTAAAAGCCTTTAATGACCGGGAAATTGGAGCACTCCCAAGTGATACTATAAAGAACCCAAAAGTGAGTTCGAGTTCATCGACTTCATGTTCTTGCTCACCATGGGAGAATGCACATGCATGCCCCTCACACCCAACGGTTCACTCGGTAAATGCTATCAACAAGGGTTCCAAGCAATCCAAAATGAGGTACCAAGGCCCTGCACCATTGGTAGAACCTACTCTTGAGAAACCCGTCAACCAAGAACCCAAACCTAATCTAGAGGAGGAGTACAAGGAACTCCATCAAGAAAAACCAGTTCTTGAAGTCTTAGCTCATGCACCTTATTATAATGCTTTAAAAGAAAAGTATGAGTTAGAACTTAAACTTGGAAAACATGGGTCCGATTTTGTGCGAAATAATTTACCTAAGAAGTTAGACGATCCCGGGCTATTTACTCTTCCGTGTAGGCTTGGAAATTCCAAACCTCTCGATGCTCTAGCCGACTTAGGATCATGCATCAATCTTGTTCCGTTGTCGCTCCATAGAAGCCTTAACTTAGGTAAGATAGAACCAACGGAAACCATCTTAGGTCTTGCGGACAGTAATGTTGCATATCCGGTAGGGATAATAAAAGACATGGTAGTACACGTAGGAGAATTGACTCTTTTGGCCGACTTCCATGTGCTAGACATGAATAAGGACCCGACATGGCCATTGCTAGTAGGAAGAGGATTCTTAGCTACCGCTAGCGCCATCATTGATTGTAAGATGTCCAAAATAGTGGTAGGAGAAGGGAGTGCTAGGTCAATTTACGATGTCAAAAAGCATACCCACTACAAGGAGGAGGAACTCCCACATGAGATTAGGTTGGATAGAGTGCCATCTAGATACGGACCTTGGATAGATAAGAATTTCATAGGTCCCCAACGACCTTTCTACCTAGATGAAGCCTTTACTAGTAAAGCAACTTTCCAAGAAAAAGAAATGGCTAGGGACATGGAAGTGAACCCGTTCGAAGACACCTTGGTATTTAGGAAGATGACTGAGTTTCTAGGAAGCTTGCCCGTCAACCTAGTCATGAATAAGTGGAAAGTTGAGAGCAATAAGCCTGAACATAAATGGGATTGGGATAGACCACCTAGTGATGGTAATGGAGAGTGGCACATTAGGATAACAATTTATGATCCCGATGGAGAGAAGTTTGAAAAGGCATATCGAACCAAACGTACTACTAGGAACTTGAATGATAAGTTTGATCCTTATGACATTGTTAAGGATAGGCTTACTTATATCGGTACGTAGGAGCACGACTACGAGTCTAGCTACAAGACTCATAAATAAAGAAAAGCGCTTCATGGGAGGCAACCCATGCTTAATTGTTTGCTTTTTTTTGTCATATATCTTTTATTGATTGTCTATTCTCATGTTTAAATTTGTAAAAATGCTTTATTTTGTTTTTAACCTCGTCTTAATAACATATAAAGATATTTTACATAAAGGATAAGTGTAGGGAGGATTACACACGTTTTCAAAAGAAACGTAAACATGAGAATAACAACTAATTAAAAGATATGCATGTGTGTTTGTTCGAGTCAAATGCTTGTATCGAGTCATAATGGATGTTTTGCAGAAAATTTTTCCAGATTTTAAAGATGTCAATTTTCCAGAAAATCGCAGACCAGTTTTTGTCAGGATAACCTGACGGCGTCAGGAAGGAGTAAAAACAACAGATTATTTTTTCTCGTTTTCTAAGCTACCTATAAATTTTGGAATTTTCCAGGTCTTAATTTTCCAAAAATTCTGTAAACATCCATTCCACAAGCATTATATCCTAGTTTAGTAGAGTCTTATATATATTATTACACAAATGTTTCGTTTGTTTTCTTCAAGTGTGCAGGTTTTATTTATCAAGAAGAATATACATAAGGTTGGAAGGAGCTTTTCACGCATATATTCTTCTTGGAAAGGATTTAACCAATACTTCACACACGGATCCTACCGAGCTAATCAGGGGAGTATTAGTTTCTTTCGTTTTTTTTTATTACCTTCTATTATCATAACTTTGATACTTTCGGGGAACATTGGGGACAATGTTCAGTTTAAGTGTAGGGAGGGAAAATAAAACGGGAACTTTGAAACTATGTTTATCCTTGATTATTTGCTTTGTCCAATTGTATTTGTGTAATGAACCATGAGAAAATGTCGGTTAGGGTAATTTTGGCACCAAATTGAAAATTTTTCATGACATATAGGAGTGGGCCATTAGTCTTAACAAAAGCATCTCATGGATAAGAAGTTACATGACTAGCACAAAAACCCTTTACCACCTAAATTCCACCCAAAATATGAAGATCACCCTTAGATTAGTAGGAATTAAAGCATTCATCTTTAATGCTTAGAGTGTGAACCGGTAGTATAATAGATTCTAGAACTTGTTTTGTGATGCATCCCGAGATCGCTAGTAAGACTACACTTGTGTAGTTAGGAATAACTAAATGATAAGAGGCATTAGGATAACCCTTGTTTGATACCCGTAATATAATTACTTCTTCCACATCGGTTGAGTAATTCCCCCACACCTTTGCGCTGTACTCATCTTTAGTACACGATACCCCTAGTTAACCCCTCAGAGCCTATCCTTTTCGCGGTTCTCGTGATGTTTCGGTTTTTCCGGAATATCAATGAAGAGCATTGTTTACACCCCACCCCCAAATGTACACCCAAATCGCCTTAGCCTACCTTGTATGCACTCACTTTTAGTGCATTATTGTTATCACCCTAAAAACCCTTAGTTCAATTATCTAGTTGCTTGCATGAGTTGCTAAGTCGAGTCATATCCTTTGTATACAGTTTTGGGACGATTGGGACTCATGGGAAAAGTTAAAGTTTATGAAATGACGGGAAGGGAATGTTAAATTCAAATTCCCTTTGTTTGCTTAATAATGTACTCCAAGTGTTTTGATCTTTTCAATTCGGGTCAAATTAGTGTTAGAATAATAAAAACTCAAGTGTAGGGATGTGCCTATAAATCCCTATCATTTTGATGTTACCGTAGAGGATGGAAGAGTAAAAGTGTATGAAAAAAAAATCGAAAAAATAGAAAAGGAGAAAAAAAGAAAAAAAATAGAGTGTTGAAAAAAAACACATACGGGCTACCATCCTACATCTATCCTTTAAATTTATGTTTGTGTGTTTCAGTTATCTAGAGTTTAAAGTGTCGAGTCTTGGCTTAGCAACGCCATTCTTCGTATGCTTGTAACATAAAGATTTTTCACTTGCCACCACTAAATAGCCTATCCCACCAAACCCTTTGTTTCTCTACCGTAAGCCTAACATTACAACCCTTTAAAAGACCTCTTTGATAGTCTTTCATAGGTGCTTACGCCAGAGCGATGGAGGTTTGATCTAGTCTCAAGCTTATGGTAATCTATGTACTAGGACCGGTTAATGAGTGTTTATCTTTCATTTCCAACTTGTTATATTTCATATACACACGAGAGATGTGAGTACCCAAACACCCCATGTGAGGTGCTAGTATGTAATTTCCGTGCTTGTTATGACTTTTGCGGGGCTTATATGTGTTGTGGATTGTTCTAAACCAATGCTTCATGACCCCTAACTTATAAATTAATTGGCTAAAAGCACATTTGCTTGAGGACAAGCAAATACCAAGTGTAGGGATATTTGATAAAGTTTTAAAATGTACCTTTTTGAGGGGTCGTTTAAGCCCTTATTTGATCACTTTTGTATCCGTTATTACTTAATATCGTTCCTTTTCACTTTTTAGGTCTCTTGAAGGCAAATTGCTGGAATGGCACTTATTTGGACGAAAAGGCGCGGATATACGAAGAAAATGGCCAAAGTCAAGAATCGAGACACTCAAGCTGCTGAAATACAAGGGGACGGCGTCAGGTGTTATCTGCGACGCCGTCAGAGCATTTTTGTGACGGCTCAGTAGCCAAATTGCTTATTTACAAGTCACGGTGTCAGGCTTTAAAATAGTAGGTCGTCGCAACTCAGACGGCCTAGATTTGATCCAGACGGCGTCAGAGGCTGAAGAGGACGGCGTCACAAGCATAAGGTGACGCCGTCGCAAGACTAACGTGGCCAAGACGAAACCCTAATGACGGCGACCCGACGACGTCACAAATCATAAGGTGACGCCGTCGCGAATGTAATCTTATATATATAATCCGAATTTTTCAGTTTTAAGTGTGTAGTCTTTTGGAGTAAAAACCTAAACCGAACCAAGGCTGTCTTGTAATGTATTTTAGGGTTCTAAACCCTAACTTACACCAAGATAAGTGCTTTACTTCATTAATTCAATTATGTCTTCAATTAATTGTGTGTATGCTTGCATGTTTACCATGTCCGGCTAAATTACTTATGTGTTTGCTTAGATATATGAAACCTAGTTGTTAATTATTGTTAGCTTGTCTCTTATCTTAATTGTAATTGGCTTAGGAGTGCGACTAGGCTATCGTTGTGTTTAATACTTGATAAATCTTTGATAGTTTATGAATGACTTAGTGGATTTCGTTTACTAAACCCAAAGATAACCTCAAAGTTAGTTTATGAATGACTTAGTGGATTTCGTTTACTACACTTAAAGGTGACTTCAAAGAGTTAGGGAATGCACACCTTACAACCTTAGAAAACACAACACGTTAAGAATAAGGACGTGACAATTCAACCATCAATAGGAGATAACTAGGGAGTAGTAGCATCTAGGTAAACACATCTTTAAACCATCATACGAGCACATAATAATTAGACATAGACTACCCTCACCTTAGTTAATTAGATAATAGAGTAATCGGTAGAAATACCAACCCCCCAAATCCAAACCCCAAGATTCGTACCTTTCCATTTCCTAAAAAAACATAAAAAGATAAAAAATAATCTTCCTCAACCCCAACCTTAGCGTAGTAACTCCTCACTAACATTCCTATTCCCATAGAGAACGATATCAATTCCTGTGGCTTACTCTAATACTACACTACAACGATTAGGTTCACTGCCTAGGGTGTTGAAAAACTTGCTCGACGAAAAGGAAGTTCCTTTGACCCCGAACGACGCGTGTAGCGTTATCACCAAGTCGGACTACAAACGTTTAGGGTTTTTACTCTAAAAGTCTACCTCTTTAAATGCAGAAAAATCGAATTCTATATATAGATTTACAAGTGCGACGGCGTAGCCTTATAGGTGAGACGCCGCCAAATCGCCGTCATTAGGGTTTTCTTCTTGGCCAAGTTATCCATGGGACGGCATCACCTTATAGTTGTGACACCGTCGGGCTTTAGATGGGACGTCGTCTTGATTCTGGATCTGGGCCGTCTGAGTGATGCCCTTCTTCTTCAAAGCCTGACGCCGTCAGGTGTTATGAGCAAAAATTCCACTGAGCCGTCTGGTGCATGTTTTTTTATCAAATATGTATAAAGGGACGGCGTCTCCCTTTGATTGGGACGCCGTCATGTTCATTTTGAGCAGCTTGAGTGGCTTCGATCTTGACTTTGCCATTTTCTTCATGTATTCACTCCTTTTCGTCCAAATGTGCATCATTACAGCATTTTACTTCCAAATGACCTAAAAAGTGAAAATGAACGAAAGTAAGCAGTAACGGATATAAAAGTGGTCGATTAAGGGTTTAAATGACCCCTTAAAAGTGTACGTTTTAAATCCTTATCACATTTGAATAGGTCAAAGCCTGTTACAAGTTGATTCCAGCAGCACTAGCAGTAGTAACACTGCCTAGCAGTACTAACATAGCACTAGCAGTAGTTACACTGCCTAGCAGTACTAACATAGTACTAGCAGTATTAACTATGCCTAGCAGTACTAATATTAGCACTAGCGGTAGGAACTTTGCCCAGCAGTACTAACTTTAATACTTGCAGTATTAACTTATGAATCTCACCACTATAGAGTCAGGGTGTTCAGGGACCTTATGGGTGTACACTTCGTACCTCCTGACCCATTACCAGGTGTGAACTAATCCTACAAGTGCACTAAATTTTCCAACAATCCTCCCCAAATTTAGTCCACTTCCTTTGCATGAAAATTAAACTTTAAACACAACATGTGCATAAACGAAAATATCCCGAGGATTGTGATAAGGTTTTAAAAGGTACCTTTTTGAGGGGTCATTTAAGCCCTTATTCGATCACTTTTGTATCCGTTATTGCTTAATATCGTTCCTTTTCACTTTTTAGGTCTCTTGAAGGCAAAATGCTGGAATGATGCTTATTTGGACGAAAAGGCGCGAATATACGAAGAAAATGGCCAAAGTCATAATCGAGACACTCAAAGCTGCTGAAACATAAGGCGACGGCGTCACTGCATATCTGCGACGCCGTCGGGAAGGAATTTTGCGACGGCTCAGAAGCAAAATTGCATGTTTTCAAGGGACGACGTCAGGTTCTAAAGGAGTAGGCCGTCGTTACTCAGACGGCCTAGATGCAGCCAAGACGGCGTCAGAGCTGAAGGGGACGGCGTCACAGTCATAAGGTGACGCCGTCGCAAGGTTTACGTGGCCAAGACGAAACCCTAATGACGGCGACACGACGGCGTCACAAAACATAAGGTGACGCCGTCGCAGATGTAATCTTATATATAGAATCCGAATTTTTCAGTTTGTGTGAGTAGTCTTTTGGAGTAAAAACCTAAAACCGAACCAAGGCTTTCTTGTGCAGTATTTTAGGGTTCTAAACCCTGTTATACATCAAGATAAGTATTTACTTCATTAATTTAATTATGTCTTTGATTATTTGTGTGTATGCTTGCATGTTCTCCATGTCCGGCTAATTTATTTGTGTGTTTGCTTAGGGAATATGAAACTTAATTATTGAATATTGATTGGTTGATACTTATCTTAGTTGACTAATGATCTAGAGTGCGCTAGATTATTCGTTGTGTACTTAATGCTTGACTTTTCTTTGTGAACTTTAGAATATAATTATCTAGGTAATTGTAGGATAAAGTATTCAAGGACAACCGTAGAGTAGGCGTCTATAAATCACTAGAGGATTTGTAAACAAGACCCTTTGGTAATTTCAAAGAGTTAGGGAAACAAGCACGCCCTATAGCCTTAGAATCACAACGCAACTAGGAATAAGGACGTGACAAATCAACCATCAATAGGAGATAATTAAGGAGTAGTAAAACCTAAGTAAACATATCTTTAAACTATCATACGAGTACACATCAATTAGACATAGACTATCACAACATTAGCTTAGATAATTAGATAATAGTAGAGTAATCGGTAGCAATACCAACCCCCCAAATCCAATACCCTAGATTCGTACCTTTTCAATTTCTAAAAAATATAAAAATACAAAAATAATCTTCCTCAACCTCAACCTTAGCGTAGTAACTTCTCACTAGCATTCCTATTCCCCTAGAGAACGATATCAATACCCGTGGCTTACCCTAATTACTACACTACAATGATTAGGTTCACTGCATAGGGTGTTATAAAACTTGCTCGAAGAAAAGGAAGTTTCCTTGACCCCGAACGACGCGTGTAGCGTTATCAAGTTTTTGGCGCCGCTGCCGGGGAATAGAATAGCTAGTTAGTAGTCCACCTCGTTTAGGTTTCTTTGCTTGATTCATATCAAGTAAACTTTTTTCTCATTTTTAGCTTTCTCTTAGTCTATCCCCCTTCTTCGTGACCTTTGTTCGTAACACCCATCACTTTTCACCATGGAAGGTGATAACCAACCACCACTCATCAACCCACCACCAAACGACCCGCCAAGAGCCCGTACTCTTGGTGAGTACTCGAGACCAAACCACCTAGGTTATAGGAACACCATTGAGCTTCCCGACCAAGCCCAAACTACGGCCCTGCGATCCGACACCATCCGGTTGGTGCAAAACGGATGTGCATTCCATGGACTTCGTTCCGAAGATCCAAATCAGCATCTGAGGGATTTCCTCAAAATTGTCGATTCCATCGACCTTGATGCTACTACTCGGGAGACCACGCGCTTGCGTCTCTTCCAATTCTCTCTACGGGACCAAGCTAGTAATTGGCTTGAGCGACTTCCCGCCGACTCCATCTCAAGTTGGGATGATCTTACTTCTCGCTTCCTTGCTCAATTTTTCCCACCGGGGAGAACCACTAAGCTTAGGAATGACATCTTGATGTTCCAACAACGTCAAGGTGAATCTCTCTACGAAGCATGGACCCGATTCAAGGACTTACTTCATAAAGTCCCTCATCACGGCATTGATCTTTGGCTCCAAGTCCAAATCTTTTATGATCATGTCAACTTTCCCACTAAGCGATCCATTGACCAAGCGGCCGGTGGAAAACTTAGTGATCTCACCGCGGAAGAATCATGGGAAATAATAGAGGACCTTGCCCTCTATGACAACGAAATTTGGGATGACCCCCGTGAACTTCCCAAAACCGTCAAGGCAATCTCCTTGCCTTCCATCAACTCACAACCTTCCGACCGTAGGATGATCGAACTTGAAGATCAAGTCAAATTCCTCATGAGTTCCTACGAGAATCCTAAGTCCTCACGCCATATAAACAGAGTTCCCTCTTCGTGCGAGCCGTTTTGTGATCCTCATAACACGCGCACTAGCACCCTATCCCCCGAACATGCTTCCGTTGAATACGCATCCTCGC
>BPTQ01000004.1:286641235-286670790 GCA_019973895.1 Chrysanthemum seticuspe | reverse complement strand
ACATCACATCATTAATCCCATTCGGTGCCCATAACTATAGCAAGAGATCCCCTTATCCTTACGATCACTCTTCAATGATGCGATTCCAACTCCAACTCCTTCTAATAAAAACATAAAAATATAAAAAATCTTTAACTTTTCCATGCTTAGAGCCCATAACCTAAACCCCCCAACCATAACGATGGCTAATGAGATGATAATAGATTAATAGATTCGATTCCAACACTATCAGATACAGATTAACTACACATGAGCATACTATCAAATTTCTACACAAATGAATCCAAAATGATGAGGAATTAATAGAGGATAACTACCAACTAAACAGTGCAGGAATAAGGATCAACGCAACACTAAGATTCCGATATCCCGCACGAACAAAGGGATTGAGAAACTTTAATGGTTTCCCAGAACAAATGTTTAGGAGATCACTAAATATCTGCGGATGAGATGCCAACAGGAACTTATGAAATAGGATGTTAATGGATCTATTAATATAAGATTTCAAGTGTTTCTTTTCAGTTCGTAATTCATGTGTTGCTTATTAGATCGCGTGAGATCTAGTAATCAGTTGATTCTATTCATAGTTGGTTAGTTATAAGTTATTAATTCAAAGTATAAGGGATTCGTTTGTGTGTTTAAAAATAATCTTCCTCAACCTCAACCTTAGCGTAGTAACTTCTCACTAGCATTCCTATTCCCCTAGAGAACGATATCAATACCCGTGGCTTACCCTAATTACTACACTACAACGATTAGGTTCACTGCCTAGGGTGTTATAAAACTTGCTCGAAGAAAAGGAAGTTTCCTTGACCCCGAACGACGCGTGTAGCGTTATCAGATTGATTTCCATCTTAGTACATTACAAATATCCGAGAATCAGGGTGTTCTAAGAATTGAACTCTTCAACCCATTTGAATACCTGAAGATAAAATACAAACAAGTTTTCAAACACTTAAAAGCTCCTGATACTATACAAGCCATGTGTCCATATCCAAATTTATAAATGTTGTAAGAGCCAAAAGTCAAAAGCTCCCTGAAGCGGAAAAACTTCAACATTCTCATAGGTAGTTCCTCTTTATTCATGCTCCTGCTTAGCACTTTTTTCAAAGAAATTAACCATTGAGAAGTATAGACTTCATCCTCCTTTTCAACATGTTCTGAGCACAACATTGGGATGTAAATAGAACATGTGCTCCAGTCCACTGAATGTTCAGCTTTCCTCATTGAACTCAGATCCCAAGTTTCCTCAGGAGGGAGTTGGGTGTCTTAGCATTCAGTGACTAAGTTGGACTTAAACCCATCCCTTTAGCAGACTTTAAAACTAAGTCTCAAGCCAAACCCTTCGTCAAGTGATCAGCTAAATTTTGTTGAGATCTAACAAACTCTATAGGTACCACCCCATTCATGATAAGCTCACGAATCATGCTATGTCTGACACCTATGTGTCTAGACTTCCCATTGTACATCTGGCTATAAGCCTTTGCCAATGTAGTCTCACTATCACAATGGATAGAAATAGGTGCTATAGGTTTAGGCCACAATGGAATCTCAAGAAGCAAGTTTTTCAACCATTCAGCTTCTTTACCAGCAGTTGCTAAGGCCACAAATTCAGACTCCATTGTTGAACTGGTGATGCAAGTTTGCTTCTTGGATGCACAAGAAATTACACCTCCACCAAGTAGGAATACCGAGCCACTGGTAGACAAATTGTCTTCAGTGTTACTGATCAAACATGCATCAGTGTATCCTTCTAACACTAAAGGATAACCAGTATATGAGAGACTATAATCCATAGTTCTCTTCAGATACTTCAGTACCCTATGAACTGCTTGCCAGTGATGAGCACTAGGATTGCTAGTATACTTGCTCAGTTTACCCACTGCAAATGCAATATCAGGCCTTGTACAGGTCATGGCATACATCAGGCAGCCAATTACCCTAGAATACTTAAGTTGAGATACAACCTTACCCTTATTAGGCATCAGCTTCTCACAAGTATCCATAGGTATACTCACTGGAGTACAATCAAAGTAATTGAATTTTCTCAACACTTTCTCAATATAATGAGACTGAGAGATAGAAATTCTTTTACTTTCATGTTCAATCCTTATACCAAGGATAACATCAGCCTCCCCTATGTCCTTCATGAAGAACCTTGATGACACAAATTCCTTTGTCAGGTCAACCTGATTTTGGTCAGTGCCAAAGATCAGCATGTCATCAATATATAGACAAATGATGACTCCTTTACCAGATTCATCAAATTTGCTATACACACATTTGTCAGCTTGGTCAAGAACATAACCACTAGTCAAAACCACTTCATCAAAAATTTTATGCCATTGCTTAGGTGCCTGCTTTAGTCCATACATAGACTTAATCAGTTTACAAACCTTGTTTTCATTGCCAGGCATAATGAAGCCCTGAGGTTGGTTCATATAAACCTCCTCTTCCAATTCACCATTCAAGAAAGTTGTTTTCATATCCATCTGATGAATAATCAGATTGTGAATAGATGCCAAAGCAATCAGCAGTCTTAGGGTACTGATACGAGCCACAGGGGCATAAGTATCAAAATAGTCTATTCCTGACTTTTGTTTAAAGCCCTGAATGACTAGTCTAGCCTTGAACATTTCAATAGTTCCATCTACCTTCATTTTCCTCTTGAAAATCCATTTGCAACCCAAAGGTTTGCAACGAGGTGGTAGATCAAGCAACACCCAAGTGTTGTTGCCCATGATGGAATCCATATCATCATTAATTGCTTCTTTCCAGAAAGCAATATCTTAGGACTTCATTGCTTCTTCAAATGTCTTGGGATCATCCTCAACAATGAAGCAATAGGAGTATTGGTCAGAGACCTCATCCCTTGTTCCTTCAATTAAGTATAATTGAAACTCAGGTCCAAATGACTTTGGATTCCTGATCCTTTTGCTCTTTCTAAGCTCAGGTTCAGGTTGTTGAATCACAACCTCATCAAGGACCACTGATGGCTCTTCATCAGGGACCTCTGATACACCAATGTCATGAGTTCCATTAGGAATCCTTTGACTTGGTCTAAGGACTGATGAGAATCTATTCTCATCAAAGATTGCATCCCTTGATTCAATTATGGAGTTAATTGAAACATATTAATTAGGTTCAATAACATAGAACCTAATAGCCTTGGAATGCTCAGCATATCCAATTCAATCCAACTCTCCTAGCGAATATAAATGTCGTAGTTAGGAATCTTTTTTGGTAAATGTTTTCGCATGTGTCCGAAGCACATGAAGCGTAAGACAAATGTCTTCATGTGTTCGTAAGACACTGGTCCAAAAAAACATTGATCGGATGATCACAACAGATAGATTACATGGTACGATGGTAAGCACTCTTTTACCCAAAAGTCTGTACCAAGATCATACATGGCCCGCCTAACCCGAATATTAATGTATATTGTCCACCACATGGGCTAATGCCTAGCACCTTGGCTAGGCATAGCTCGGCTCGCCACTTCCCTATTTTGTCATGTACAATAGTTTGGTTAGTTTAAATACTCAAATCTCATTCAATGTTCAACTAACTTATTCAGTGCGCACTTATTCTCACATTTATTACTTAGCCTTCTGACTTAAGCCCATGCTTACTGTCACACAAGAGCTTGGTCTTGGAGTCAGACCTAAGGCGAAGCTAATACGTTTCTTTCATATGTGTTAAGGGTTCTAAGGACGTCAGTTACAAAGTCCGAAAAAACCTACACGTGCTCAATCCGAATAGCTACCTCTACAGTAAACAGTTACTTTACGGGCGAGAATAATACCACATACATATAATTGTAAGTTTGTAACCTTTCACACCCGTCAGAAATTGGAATTAGACTCGAACCATTCTCTCAAGAATACCCTCCTTTCACCGAATCAACTGCGCATTTGCGTCACAAAAATGGTATTGAAGAGGGAACCCGTTGATTCACATTTTCAGATTATTCTTTAAATACATGGTTCAACCATAAAATTTCAAATAGTTTCTTCAAAATTCATCTCAATGAGTAGACTAAAAAGTGTTTAATTTATTAAGGTAAAATAGTTCATTAACATTTAGTTATAAGCCTGTTAACCAGTTGGTGATTGTTTAGCTAGTCACTCATTAAAGTTATGAAACACTGTCACCATCTTTGTTTGTTGAGAATAAGAACCTAATTTGCTATCTGGTATTAACCTTAAGGACTTATTGTGGTTGTTTTATCTTGCAGTTAAGGTCCTTTGGATGCTTTTAGAGAAAACACGGAAGGGCTCAAGTGCAAAACTAGAAGGACCAAGTGTGCAATATTTCTCTTTGTCGGTTTATGGAGTATATAAGCAAAATATTTTGGCTTATTCCATATAATTCATATCTGATAATTCTCTCTCTAAGTCAAACGCTCTATATTCTCTTACAGAAAAAAAAGAACCCTAGATTAGTTTTTGATCATCTTGATCATATATCTTGTTTTGAAAAAATTACACGTTTGGTCCCTGTGGTTTGCTCAGATTTCATGTTTAGTCCTTAAGTTATTTTAATTACAACAAAAATACCTAATTTTGAAACCTTGCACTCATTTAGTCCCTATTTTGGATGGGCCGTTAGTATATCCGTTAAGTGTTTGTACCGTTAGTCCTTTCGTTAAGATTTTTTGCACCGTTAGTCCTCATTTTTTAAAATGAATTAAAAACTCATTTTTATTCGTTTTCGCCCATCTTTTTTATGTTTTCGTCCATTTTTTATTACGTTTTCGTCCGTTTTTACGTGTTAGTCTATTTTTTAACGTTTTCGCCCATCTTTTTTATGTTTTCGTCCATTTTTTATTACGTTTTCGTCCGTTTTTTACGTGTTAGTCCATTTTTTTACGTTTTCGTCCATTTTTTACGTTTTTGTCCTTATTTTGTTTACGTTTTGTCCGTTTTAAACGTTTTCATCTGTTTTTTTTTACGTTTTCGTTTGTTTTTATATGTTTTATCCGTTTTTTACGTTTTCTTCCCCTTTTTTTAGGTTTTCGTCCGTCTTTTTACATCTCTGTCCGTTTTTTACGGTTTCATCCCTGTTTAACCGTTTTCATGTTTTTTTACGATTTTGTTTGTTTTTATCTATTTTTACGTTTTTGTCCGTTTTTTACGTATAAAAATAGATGAAAACGTAAAAAAAATAAACAAAAACGTAAAAAAAAAAAAAAAAAAAAAAAAAAAAAAAAAAAAAAAAAAAAAAAAAAGGATGAACACGAAAAAAAAAGGAACAAAACATAAATTAAAGGATGAAAATGTTTTAAAAAAAAAACAGATGAAAACGTTAAAAAACGGACGGTAATTTAAAAAACAGAAAAAAACGGACGAAAACATAAAAAAAAGGACGAAAACGTATAAAAATGTAACAATGGACGAAAACTTAAAAAACAGGCGAAAACATAAAAAAATGGATGAAAACGTTTAAAAACGGACGAAAACGTAAAAAACAGACAAAAACGTATAACAACAAACGAAAACGTAAAAAAACAGATGAAAACATAAAAAAACGGATGAAAACGTAAAAAGAGGGACAAAAACGTTAAAAACAGATGAAAACGTTTAAAAGCGGACGAAAACGTAAAAAAGCGGACAAAAACGTAAAAAAAATAGACGAAAACGTAAAAATATAGACGAAAACGTAAAAAAAACATACGAAAACGTGAAAAAAAATTGACGAAAACGTAAAAAAGATGGACGAAAACGAATAAAAACGAGTTTTTAATTCATTTTAAAAAATGAAGACTGACGGTGCAAAGAATACTAACGGAGGGAGTAACGATGCAAACACTTGACAGATAAACTAACGGCACATCCAAAATAGGGACTAAATGAGTGCAAGGTTTCAAAAATAGGTATCTCTGGTGTAATTAAAACGTTTTAAGGACTAAACATAAAATTTGAGCAAAACACATGGACCAAACGTGTAATTTTTTCTATTGTTTTATTGTTGTTATGATAACTTGATTGAGATCAAGTGTGTCATGTATTGGTTTATTATCACCGTTTGAGAACAATTTAGTATTGTGATATGGTTTTAAGTAATAAAACAGGTTTTGATTGTGTTTTTCTATATTGTTGAAATAAATATCCAGAGAAGTATCGGAGAGGTGTGCAATAGGTGACGTCGTACGGGGCTTTTATTTAAAAAAAACTACATTTTTATTAGTTTTGTATATAAATACGTATAATATGAAACATATACGAGTCATATAATTTAAATTTATATGGAATTTTTTTTTAATTTACAAGTGTTATATGACCTCTTTGTTGTCATTCCTTAAGGTCACCGAAAACGAAAACTACGAGACGACAATATTGCAACTATAGAGAAAACATCATCATGAATACATCTCTAGGCAAATGTATTTGTGATAGTAAGTCAATATTCTATTCGTAATCGTAAGTTTATATTAAGTAGCTTTTGCGCACGGTACATCACCTTTACTTACAGAGAATCTTTGTTTGTAACCATAAGTTACTTTAAGTAAAATTTACACATTTATGCTCCACTAATCATCCATTAAAATCACAAAGACGATTTTAGCAATTTACTCGAATAATAACCAAAAACTTCACGTTTCATATCGTATCTATTAGTAGGTTAAATTATCTTGAACCGTTGATTATAAAAAGGAAAAGAAGAAAAATCAAGAAAAACTTCACGTTTCATATATGCTTCCATAATTGAAATCGTATACTTTTCAACCAAACAAATACATTATTTATCTTCTAATTTCTCGTCAGTTTGTGCACGATTTATTAGATAGTACGACATTTTCGTAACATAATTTGTCGACATTTTACTATTTCTTCCTTAAATAAATTTCCACCTTTGCCGACCGCACATATGAATAAAAATAAATCAACTCATCCACTTGCTATATAGCTGCCTCCTTACGTTATTTAAAGTGATGTTTAACTTAAAAGGTTCTACGCCATCTTATCCCAAATCAGTTGTGCTCCAAATAGTTTTTCACATATCAAGTGTTACGTACATTTTATTTTTCCACACTAACAGTATGTTCTTAAATTTTCGTGTTTCAAAGAGAGAAGGATTTGCTTTACTACTATGTACTCCTTACCCTATGCTTATTCCCTCTCTATTATACACTTTATTCATAGTGCAGTACAAGATTATTTTTTTTATTTATTTTTTTATTATTATTATTATTTTTTTTTTTTATGTACTCTTAACTTGTTTCATAAATTATATATTGTATATTACGTTTTTTTTTTTTTTTTTTTTTTTTTTCAGTTTTTCTCACTTTATCGTCAGCACAAGATAGGTTTTTTTATAATTTTATATTTTGTATTTTTTTGTTTTACTACTTTTGACATATTTTTTGTTTCGTATTTTTTTTTCGCGGTTTTATAGTTAAAACAAAATTATATAGCAAAAAGAATTTAAATAAAGTATTAATTGTATATATATATTTCTTGAACGACGAGTTAGTACAATACTATAGTTAGTGATTCGATTTTACAGTACTTACTCAGAAGGTAGTCCCATTACTCAAATAAACTCGAACCTGAAACCTCTCGCATGTGATAACACCTCCTGACCAACTCTGTTAGACAGAAGTTGACGGTATTACTTGTATTTTAATATTTTAAGGGTAGGAATATATGATCCCTTTGCGTAAATTTTGCTAAAAAATCGTTGACTATGTATACTATGGCCGTGCAATATTATATCTTGGCACCAACTCCGTCGTACCACATTGCCAAGCTTGTACTTCATATTCATGCTATGAAAAACGAATGCATCAGGCATGACGATCAATAGCTAGATGAAACAACTAAAAAACGAGATCACTTAGAATCCAAGTTTTACAATAATTTAGCTCATTTCTTATGATGTGACGTTACCCACGACTCCAAAATCCAATATGAGGTTGAATCTGGTTGAGGTTATACCTGTCGACTTTATGAAATATTTGATTTGTGGCTTGCTTTAACCTGCGCTACTTGACATAATTTTTGATTGAGACATATTCCTTGTGCTGTCCCAATATTTCGAGCTGTTTGTGTATCTCACGTTTTCTTTTTTCCTATAACTAAAGATCGAATGAGAAAAATTTTTAAAATAAAAAAAATGAGAAATAGCTATAACTACACATTAAAGATGCATTGATTTGATTTAAATGCATCCTTAATCTTTTAGATGCATCACAATATATTTTCTAGCTAAAAATTAGATGCATATACATATATTAGATGCATTTCATCAAGTTATACAAATCTTATGTATTTTTCGTCCTCTGCGAGTCAAATTTGTTGATAGTACTATTTTGCATCGTTTGCACTTCAAAATCACTTTCGAAACAAATTGTGATGCATCTAAATGAATAGAGATGCATCTCATTCAAGTCGATGCATCTCAAATATGCGATTATAGTTATTTCTCATTCTTCTCATTTTAAGTTTTCTTCTCATTGGATCCTTACCCGTATATTAATAACGAAGATGTTAGAATAACACACTTAGAAAAATTCTTTCTAATTACGGGATTTAGAGGGGTGTAATTTACCATGTTCTTTCGACTAACCATGAATATACTGTTCAACTGATCCTTATGTCACAACTTTTAAGTGTGGTTTACCAAGTTACGTAACTAAAATGTTTAACCACCAAAGTAGGCGAGCTATTGACTCCGATGTACGCAGTCACGCCAGGTTAATCCGGAGACCGTTAATCCGGAGACCATTTCCAGCCTTCACCCAAGGACATCAAATGTACACTCTTAGCGAAGTTTGAACCGCAGACTTCTTTTGAAAGTCAAAGACCTTACCACTAACTCATTTGCCGGTGGTTAGTCACGACATACATATGATAGGTAAATCCCATAGCTAGCTAGCATCACGATTATTGTATACACTGTTCTAAAAAGCTCGCAAAGGCTCCGCAAAGACCTCACAAAGACGTAAGGGTTGATCATGCCGCCACGTCGCCTTATGCCACATGTTTTTTAAACTCGATATATATGAATTATGATATGAATATATAAATATTTTGATACTTTGTACCGCCTTATGCCACGCCTTATAAAGGCAAAAGCTTCGCCTTGGCCGCAAAAACGTGAGGCTTGGTCATGCCGCCACGCCTCGCGCTATTTATAACCTTGATTGTATAACATAGCACTTGGTAAAAAGCGACTTCTCATAAGTAAAGAAAAGTCGATAGACAAAAACAATAGAGATAGCATTCGTTAAAAAAAAGCAACGAACAACATGCATGAACTACGTACGTACATCAAACCTATTTTCTAGGACTAGTGTCCTCCGGTTGTGTCGTAGGTTTAGGACGTGGATGCGTATTAGAAGCATCAGCAACACCAGCAGTAACCTTAGCAACATCAAGTGCACTAGCTTCTGGTTTCTTATAAGCATACAAAACACCATAACCAATGCCAGCCGCCATAAAAAACCCTACGACAGTCATAGTAGTGAGACTAAAAGGCAAACTACGACGTTGGTGTAGCACGCCGCCAGGGTTATGACCAGGTGGTCGTTTTGATGATTCTACTCCTAGGTTTTTCACTTCTTCTGGACTCATTTTGGTTGTGTCTGCCATTTTTCTCCAGTCTTGTTCAGTGCCGCCTCCCATCGTTGACTGTTTTTAGGGTTGGTCAACGGTGGAGTTTTGCATGGGAGTTTTATATGGTGAGTGAAGGTTGGGTGGTGACGCCACGTTTTGTCTAGCTGGTTTAAGGTTTGTGTTTATGTTGACACGTTGCATGGTTTGGAGCTACGTGGTGTGATTTTGAGTTTGGTTCGTGGTTGTTTCAATCTTCCATGTTTTTTTAGTTACGTGAGTCTCACTAGCCAATTTTCTACATCTTTTAATGGCAATTACTTGTTTTTTTCTTAACGGCTATATTATACAGTAAAAAACTAATAAGGAGTTAAAAGAGATTATAGAAAAAGATAACTAGAACATTTCATCCGATCGTTTCAATCAAAATTAAACTTACATCTATTAGAACACTAAGAATAAGGCAAATGAACAATGTCGTCAAAAAAAGCTCCAAACGCGGTAAGTAGGGCCAAATAAGACTTGGTTACAAAACTTTCAAATAACCTATCACATGACGTAACAAGTACCTTCCAAAATCTCCTTAAGCTTCGAATGTAACCTCATATTGAGCCAAACAAACCAATCCCCATACGAATTAAAGTCATGGATATCCAACACCCACCAACGGGCTACCTTATGCATCAAAGAACGAGCCAAATGACAAGAAAAAAGAAGGTGAGAGGATGATTTCACGGTAATACTACATAGAGGACTAGGATAGAGGGAATGTTAACGCCTCGCAAAGAAAGGTTAAGCCCTAGTGGGCAACTTATCTAAACAAACTCTCCACCCGAAGATATTAATTTTAATGAGAACCACATTAACCCATCTAGTAGGGACCTTCGCCTTTGGCAACAACGAGTCATCAATAAAGGAGCGAGCCGACTTCACCGAAAAATCACCCGATGACTCTAAGTTCCAAACCCAACGATCGTTACTTTGAGAAAGAAGAACATGGGATAAACTGAGCTTCTTCAATTCCTCCTTTAGGCACTCTTCTAAAGGAAGATATTAGGGACGTATCCCTCATCTTTGCAGCAATAGATATAATATTGTCCAACTCCAACATAAAAAGTCTTGGGTAAATGAGATTTAAAGGAGAATCTGAAAGCCATCAGTCTTCCCAAAACGAAGAAGTTTCACCATTACCAACTTTTTTTTTACAAAAGAAAGAAGATCAATACCTTTAAGAGATAAATGTCTGACTTCGCGAATAATATCAAGCAAAGGAGAGCTGCGCGTAGGTAAAGAATGCGAGTTTTCCAGTGCACCTTTCCTTTCATACATGGACTGAATGAAACGAACCCATAAGGAGGAGTCTTGGTAGATAAAACGCCATATTCACTTGAAGAGAAGGGCTCGGTTAAGGGGAAAATAACTTGAGACACCAAGCCCTAAGTTTTTCTTGGAAGCCAAAATCTTTTTCCAGCCAATCAACGCGAGCTTTAGCCACACCATTAAAAAAAATTCGACAAATCGATTCCAAAATATTAAGAACACCCATAGGACATTTGAAGATGGACATATGGTACAATGGTAAAGAACTTAAGACTGATTTAATTAAAGTGAGTCGGACACCAATGGGGAAAGCTTTTAAGTTTCCATTTGGATAAACGAGAGGAAAGCTTACCAATGACCTCCTCCCAAGAACTACGTCTAGACATCAAACCCCCCACTTTAACACCAAGGAAATTAAAAAGAACATGAAAGGTAGAGCAGCCAATAGACTCAGCTGATGAACGAACTTCTTCTTGAGGAATTCCAATGCCTATAAGCTTACTTTTGTGCATGTTTATCTTGAGGCCCGAAGCTAAGAAAAAACACTTAAGCATTAACTGTGGTAGCAATGTTATGTTTATCCCATTTACCAACAAACACCACATCGTCAACATAAAACAAATGAGATAACATCAACGAATCATCAATCTGAATGCCCTTGTAAAGACCAGCATTGACCACATTTCTAAAAGAAATGTGCAAGCTTTCCATAATCAGAATGAAAAGAAAAGGGGATAACGGATCTCCCTGCTTCAAACCTTTGTGAAATTTAAATTCTCTTGTCGGGCTTCCATTGATAAGAATAGATCCCATAGCAGAATTTAGACAACCTTGGATCCAACCACGTCATTTAACTCCGAATCCAAATTTATTTAATACATCATCTAAATAATCTCATCTCACCTAGTCAAAAGCCTTTTCGAAGTCCACTTTAAATATCATGGCTTTAGATTTTTTATGTTTGCACCACGACAAATGCTCGTTAAGAATGAAAGGTCCATCAAGTATTTGGCGATTAGAGACGAAGGCCGATTGAACGTCACTAATAAGGCTCGAGATGACAAGACCCAAACGGTTAGCTGAGATTTTAGCAATAATCTTGTACACACTACCTATTAAACTTATAGGTCAAAAATCTTTAACCACATTATCTTCTTGCATCTTAGGAATTAAAGCAATAAACGAGGAGTTACACCATGGCAGAAGAACGGCTGAGGAGAAAAATTGCGAAACAGCAGCCACAACATCAATGTCAATGATTTTCTAATACCTACGAAAGAATTCAAAGGTAAAACCATCAGAACCCGGAGATTTGTTAGTACCACAATCCCAGACCGTTCTCCTGATTTCCTCATAGGATACCTTGCTTGCAAGATCTGCCAGTTGATCCGAAGACAAAGTAGAAGAAAAATGGGATTTGAGGACGAGTCTTGGAGAACTTGGATCAGCGAATCTATTAGAAAAATGATTCAAGAATTCATTTTTCACGATGGAAGGTTCAACAATCCAATCACCTTCGACTAAGACCCTACGGATAGCCAATTGAGATATTTTTTAATTAATAATTCCATGAAACAATTTAGAATTTTCATCTCCTTCAATTGCGCAACGAATTTTTGCTTTCTGAAACATATCTAGAGAAGCTGTTGAATTGAGGTCATGAAGCTCGTTTAACAATTTAGATCTTTCACTAACAAGCTCCTCATTACATCTTCCTAGATCAATCAGTTTATCCAATTCAGATAAACGATTCTGAATAGACATCTTAGTTGCATTCGAACACAGCTTTTCATCTTTAATCCATAGTTTAATCGAGGTCTTTAGCGCCTGAAGTTTCTTCTTTAATTTAATGATATTGTTTTGCTGCAAAAAGACTTAAGACTTCCACGAATCTTCCACCATTTTATCAAATCCTTTCTTTTGAAACCAAGAGTGAAAAATACGGAATGGAGTAAGGCCATAATTCACATTTAACTCACGCATAAGAATTGGACGATGATCGGATAAATACCTATCAAGACATAAAGCCGATAAGGAAGGAAATAACGTCAAAAGACCTTCCGAAATAAGAAACCTATCCAATTTACTCATCTTGGAAGCAGACTTATGAGACCAAGTATAAGAATATAGACTGATAGACACTTTTGTTTGTTAAAACTGGAGCTTGTATGTTACCTTTCGGTTAATAGGCTACGTATTATACAATGACATTATAGACCAAATCTATTGCGGAACAATGTGTATCTTGCAAAATCAAACACGAATGAAACAACTTTTTAGTGTAAATATATGTACGAAAAGAAGATTGTGGAGATTATAGGGTAGAATGAGAATAAAGACATCATTTTCGATTTGTGTTTGTTATAATAATATGATATGGGTATCAGATTGCCCAAGATGGGCCTATTTTACTTTTTGTTAAATATAAAATATAAAATTTCAAAGACGGTTCAGTAATATTTTATTTCTTTTTCTTGTGGTGAAAAATGAATATGTCAAAACAAAAAGGACTTAAAGGAATGCTTAAAAATCAACCTCTTCCTACTAGAATGAGGCTATGAGTATAAACTCATAATTTGATTATTATAGTACTCAACCAAACACTTCCAATAACTATCATTGTCATTACATGATTTCGATATTCATAAACTAAACGCACCCTACTAATTAAAAGTTGAGGCCTTACACAGACACAAACATACATATGGTTTTATAAAATCCATACCGTATAATTTTAAGGCTTAAAGCACTTTTTATAAGAAGTGATTGTCACGCTCATAAATTTGATTGAGACACTCAATATACAAACAGTTAAATCAATTTATATTACAATACAACTATTTAATACATGTTTTAAAGTGTCCCAATCAAAAATAAAATTGTGCAAATCACCTTCTATATTTAATAGTTTAACTCTCGAAACAGTCATGCGTTGGCGACCTAGGGAAGGTCAAACTACGGATTTTTAACCATTTTGAAGCAGATATATTTAAGTTTTCAGATTTTACTTTTGCTAAAAAAAAGATAAAAATAAATATTTTACTTACAAATTTGTATGGCAAGCTATCACATCAAATGGTTTATTTTAGATAAAACAAATGATGCATTAGCAATTTTAATCGAAAGTTAGTGTAAGTTTTACTCAATTGGAAGTTAGATATTGTCATATACAGTTTGGTGGTATTACCTAGATATTTCACGTAGGTTATCCTAGTAATTTACAAAATCAACCTGATAACAAATATTTTATTACTCATCAATTAGATCCTAAAAGATATGCCTAAACAAGGACTAGTAAAACTTACATTAACTATTGGAATATCTCGTAATAGATCATGACATGTTAGATAGATATAAAGAATTCTTAGTTGAACTATTCCAAACCTCTTTTGGTGTTTTGTTTACATGGAAAATAACAAAAGAAATAGTTTCTGAAAATACTAATTAAAAAAGTCGAACGTGGGTGAGGATGAGGTACGTGAATAATGGACCACTTTTTAATTTTTGAATAAGTTTAATATATCATGAGACGACAAGTTACTAGAATACTACGTACCATATATCGTGATAAAGTACGAGAACTTTGAGTAATGATTCTGTCCTTGTCATTTGCTGACTTGGAAAATGTAAGGTTCTCATTTCTTTTCATGTTTGTTTGCATTTTCTTTTTCATGAAAAAAATACTTATATAATTTTGTATCAATAAGACGAAATATAATATGTCAACTCCATAATTTTAAACTACCCATTCTTCGTCTACTCTGTGCTTATCCATTCCAAGTTTTTCAAGATAATGTATTTATATCGAGTTTTACTACAATTTTGTATTATTATTATGATATTGATAATTGTCACGTTGAATAGATTAAGGGAGTTGATTTATATACTCTCTAAATTAGTTGTCACATTTTAATTTAAATTATTTTAACATTTATACCTTTATGTGTAAAAGTGATGTGAAAATATAAATATCAAAATACTCTAAACTAGAATATGTCAATTAATTAGTGTGCAAATCACCTCCCATAGATTAATACTTAAGATAACGTCACACCGCCTCATTTTTCACATCAACGTCACTTTAGTTTTCTTTATTTTTTCACACCATCATACCTTTCAACCCTAATTATCATGCCACCTCCAACTTTCATTAAAATATCAACTTTATATATTCCACTAACTACCTCAAACACACTCAAAAACCAAATAAAAAATAATAAAACACACCCAATTTGCACAAATCTTGAAGGGTTTGTAGGTCACTACTATGGGCTTGTTTGATGAGGTCACGCGCGAGGTTTTTGGCCAAGTAATGGTGTTGGTGGTCTGAAGTGGTGTGAGGGTGAAGGAGTCACCCTCCATTACCTTCAGTCTAAGGTATATTTAAGACTAGATGTTTAGATGTAATAAGGAGTCATAATGATCGCATTCACCGTCACATTAGTGATAACTCAATTTTCTCTCTCTACAACCAACTTTATCAACAACTTAGAGAGCACGGTACACATTCCAAATGGCGTGCCATTAAGATTTATTGGGCTCTAACAACATGTCATGCATACTACACCACCCTTGGTGCCATTGCATAGCCATTCGTCCTTTCGTAGTTTCATCAACGAGCGATGTTGGGTTTTCTCTTCTTTTTTTGTCTTTTTTTATTTTTTATTTATTTTTTAGTGAGTGTAGTATTTTTGGTGATCTGTTATGAGACCCAGATGCACCAATAAGAGTTATTCGGTGTTATTGCTATAGAGTGTGTTTTAGTTATTGAGATGTTATTGGATAGATGCTGAGGTGGCACACCAATAACAGTTATTGGTGTCGCTTTATCTCTAACACTGTCTCTCATTGTCTTCCGGTCAAATAGTCATCGTCAACATGATAAAGCATGGTGTATTTATTTTTTATTTTTATTTTATTATTATTTTTTATTTTTTTATTTTTTTGTTGATAAAAGATGAACATTTGACGGTTTAGTTCGATTTCTTCTTGCAGTTTTTTAAGCTTCTTTTCTTCCAGTTTCAGTTGTCTAACGCATTTTTTTCCATTTTCATTTGTTGCTACTTCAACTCTAAATAAGAATCTCCGGCTTCGTTTGTTTTAGAAAAGAAATCCGATTTGATGTTTTTTTCATTTATCAACTAACAAATCAACAATAGGTGTAGCAACCGAATATTCTGATGGAACGGGTGAGGATGGTGATTTCTTTTTAGCTTTGTCCCTGCCTATTGTAGAACTTCCCGAACATCTTCCTCCTCTGATTCCCTTCGTCGTTGAGATTAAAACCATCATGTGCTGAATCCGATGTAATGCGAGATGGTTCCCGACGTTTTTGACTTTTTGTTTAAAGGCTATTTTATATTTATATAAAACTTGAAGGGGCATTTTTGACATGTTAGAAACTATACTTTAGATTAATAGTAGTTCTTAACATTTGCAAAATGTTGGTATTGAAATTCTTGCACTTATGAATTTTACAAAATGATGACTTATCTCATACGAAAAATGTTTAATGTACGCCCTTATATTTTCAAAGTGCATGTAACTACGCAAAGTTTATGTTCAGATTTAAACAAAATTACAGAATAACTTAGTATAACTTTTTTTGTTCTCTATTATGTGTCTATGAGTGTCTATAGGTGATCTTATATTTTTCCTAATATCTTTTTTCCATTTTATATTATTTAAAGGAAACATATTCAACTAGACCTTCTTGACGAGACAACACGTAATCAACAATTTCAACAAACAAGCTCTGAAGTGTTATAGGTAAAAGATATACATCATTCTATGTAATTGTAATGTAAAATATGGTCCATATATAAAGCAAAGTACTATCAATTTATTCGCCCACTTCTAGACCTAGTGTTCCAATAATGCAAGTAAAAGCATCCAATGTTGCAATATATGGAAACAAATTTAAATAAGAATAATATCTTTATCGTACGGTAAAAGCACATGTTAAAAAAGATCTCACAGTCTGGGTTTCATTTCAACTTCTAAATGACTAGTCAGTGATTGTGCGATCTGATGTAGGAGAATAATGAGGACTAATTAATGGCCGCTGCCCGCTAGTCATTCAAAGAGTGACACTCAGACTGTGAGACCCTTTTTAATATGTGTCCCTGATATACAAATTAGACAAATATATACACAAAAAAACCTGCACGTCTCAATTACATAATCATTTATGAAATAAACACAAATGAAATGCAAAGTTTCAAATTGGAATGATTCTTGATTTAAAAGTAAGAAAAAGAAAGGCAAATGTTAGATACCTGAAAGTAACATCCAACGAAAAAGAAAGCAAAGGGTCTCAATTGCATCAATTCATATGTCTTTTCCTAGAAAGTCTTCCGTTTGATAATAATTACACCATTCTCAAAATTATTATCTAACTTTTTTGTTAACTTGATCTTTTGTCCGACTACGTCACGAGTTTAAGCTCACCGTTATAAAAACTCAAACGAAAAATACTTTTCAAGAAGTTGACTTGCTTCACGCGTGACCCAAGAGTCATACAATGGAAATAGCGTATGATGTGGGAGGATGAGGGTGATGGCTCACCCTCCATTCTGTGTAGTCTAAAGTGATGATATCATTTAGGGGCAATTTCATATTTCTCCTCATTTTAGATGAAAATTTCATATATACCCAAACATGCATTAAAAACATTGTACATTATGCATTCAATACTTGCACTTTGGATATTGATGACGTACCCTCCGATCAGGTCGAAGGACCCCCCTTCGGCCTCAGTCGAAATTTCATTACGTAGACCCAAGTCTTTCTTCATAAGTCATTGGTGGCGTAAAACCATTCATCATTGACATGGTTACCAGTTGGGAATTCGTCAGCCGAAGGCCTATGCCCTTCGGTGTCTTCTCTTGAAGGTGCCAAGACAAACAAGAACCTTGACTTGGTCTTCCCCCACGTTCCCACTATGTCCTTAGCTTCCCCGCCAAGTCCGAGATAGTGGGGATGAAGCCCTAGCGGTTACCATAAATCAGGGGACGCCCCCCCCCCCCCCCCATGATCTCCTAAACGTGTGCTAACACTCTCCAAGCTATTTTCATCACCTATAAATTGGTTGGACGAGTCATTTCAATGGTATCTTCACCAAACGCAGTATTTCACATACATCATATTATCCATAACTTATAGCACATACTTATTCACACGCCGGAGGTGGTTCGCAGGGCCCAACCCCTGCGCAATCACTTAACGAAGTGTCTATTATTTCTTATTGCAGATTGACTACAAGTTTGGCGCAAGCATATCACCCCTCATACCCTTCGATCATCATCGAAGGCCTGGTCGTACTAATTATTGTACAATCAGTGGCGCCATCCGTGGGACCCGCTACTATTGGTCTCGTTATTCCAAACTTACACCCAGTCAATCACTCTCACTAGTTTTACGGCATGACTCAAGGAAGAGAAGATACACCCCCTCCGGGTTTCTCGACCTTGACACCAATCCCAGTCAATGATCCTGGCAACCTTCCCAATATAACCGCATCCACTTTTACCACACGATCTCACCCTGAAATAACTCCCAACAATCATGCTTCAACCTCGGCTAACCCTGAACCGGTAATCAGTCCGGCGTTTGTCGAAGCTAACATCGAAGCATTAGAATCTTTACTAAGAGCTCGAAGGAGGCAAGACCGGAATGTGGAAATGCGTAGGGAGTTAGAATACTCAAGCGATGAGTACGACGAAGAGTTAGAAATGGAGGCTAGGTCCTTGGCTCCGGGGGCTACTCGCTCAGTGTTAAGGGTAGGGTCTCCAAGTAACCGAAGGCCTAGTGGAAGGTCGGTTGGTTTCGAAGATGCTCCGGAACGGGCTCCGACAAGAAGGGAAGGAATGATGGAAGGCTCCAATGGAAGAAGTCATCGAAGGGATACTATGGAAGTTAATTTGCCACCACTGTTGGCAGCTCATCTGGGAAGAAATGAGGCAGGGGTTCCACTACAGCCTTCTCACGCATCCGGCGTAGAAGGCAATCCATCTCAATTAAATAGGGGAGGAAATCTTCCTCCTCATGGTATGTACCCTCCTTTTCAGGCTCAATCTTACCCTCAAGGGGTTTATCCCCCACCCAACGGGCAGGCTAACAACCCCAATTTTACTCAACCATACGGAAGCATGCCCTATGGGCAAGCTATGGTATATCCTTCGTATCCTGTTGGAAGTCACCCACCTTATATACCTACTGCTTACCCCCAATATGTTAACCAAAACACTGTTGGAATACCTCCTAATCATAACCCATACAATGCTGCCCCTACATACATGCCACCTTATAACTGCCTCTATTCGGAGCCCATGGGCTCCACAACACCCTTTGTAAGGTGGATAGAAGACTACCCTTTGCCTGATGGGTTGAAAATGCCCGCACATATTGGTACTTATGATGGAAAGGGGGATCCGGATAACTTTTTACACTTGTTCGAAGGGGCTATTAGAATGTAGAAGTGGGTAATGCCTGTTGCTTGTCACATGTTTACGTACACCCTACGAGACTCTGCTCGTATATGGTGGAACGGGCAAAAACCAGGTAGCATTGTGAATTTGGATGATCTTAAAGCCAAGTTCAGGTCACATTTCAGCCAACAGAAAAAGTTTACAAGAACGCACCTAACAGTACACAACATCAAGCAGAAGGAGAACGAGAGCACCAGGACTTTCATTACCAGATACACTGATGACACCTTGCAGATAATGGGTTTGCATAAAGACCAGCGCATCTCGGGTTTCGTACATGGCCTACGGAACAGAAGCTTGGTTGAGTTCCTTTCCACTGATCTTCCGGCAACCTATAAAGGATTAGTGGAAAAGGCTTACACCTGGATCGAAGCAAAAGAAGTGTCCACCAACGGGGCTCCGGTCGAAAACAAGGAAAATCACAACAAGGCCCCGAAGCATCCTTCGTGGGAAGGGTCAAGGAACAAACACAAGAGCAGGGACAGATTTACTCCATACCACAAAAACATCAACCATGGCCTCCTGGCTAATCTGTCCAAATCCCCAAGGGAAATACTCGCTACCGAAAAGGCTGCGAAGGCCTTTGATCCTCCTCCTCGCTTGGCAAACAAAGGGAGGCCCAGAGATACTTCCAAGTTTTGCCATTTCCATGACGATTACGGTCACGACACCAATCATTGCCGAGAGCTCAAAAAGCAGATAGAAGAGGCCGTGAAGTCTGGCCAATTGGGACATTTGGTGAAGGGTATAAAGAGAGGCAAAGAAAAAGCCTCCGACACACAGGTGGCGAAAGATACAACACCTGTCGAAGCACCCATCCTCATGGTTTATAAAGAAGACTCTGGTTCAAAGAGAAAGGAAGCAGAGGAAGCCTTGTGCGGAGTAGGAGATGTCACTTTCCCTTCAATCACAGGGAAAGTTCTTTCAAATGACCCCGTGGTCATCAAAGTCTTGATCTCCAACAGAGAAGTAAACAGAGCCTACCTTGACTGCGGTAGCTCCTGCGAAGTTATCTATGAACGGTGTTTCCTAAAGCTCAAACCTTCAATAAGGTCAAAGAGAGTAGATTCAAAGGTACCTTTAGTAGGGTTCTCAGGGGAACACTCATGGCCCTTGGGAGATGTCCCTCTAGAGGTTACGATTGGAGAAGGGAGGCTAAAAAGAACAGAAACTCTGGTTTTCACGATCGTAAGGTCGGAATCTCCCTACAACCTATTGATAGGGAGAACAGTAATGCAGAAGATGGGCATCGTTGTCTCAACCATACATGCCGCGATCAAATTCCAAACACCTTTCGGCATTGGAACGGTTTTCTCCAGCTATAAGGTGAAGGGGCCTACGACAGAAAGCAAGAGGGTCAAACAGGTTTCGGAGGAACTTTCGAAAGATGTTCTCAGTTGCGCTAACGCTGAAGAACGCGTCGTGGTAAATGATCTCTACCCTGATCAGACAGTAGTAATCGGAAAGCAACTTCCAACCTCCTTTAAAGCAAAGTTGGAAAAGATACTTCGTGCTAACGCAGATGTCTTCGCATGGACCTATTCTGACATGACGGGGGTCCCCAGAACTCTCACTATAGATGGACAGCCCTTCGGCACTGAACACAAGCTCAATGAGTTCAAACATATTGAACCCATCAAACAAAAGCGTCGAAGTCTAGCTCCTGAAAGAAATGCCGCTGCATGCAAAGAAGTAGACGAACTCGTGGCAGCAGGCATACTCAGAGAGGTAAAGTATCAAACTTGGGTGGCCAATCCGGTGATGGTCAAAAAGCAAGACGGGGGATGGAGAATGTGCGTAGATTTTACCGACATTAACAAAGCATGTCCGAAGGACTGCTACCCTCTTCCAGAAATTGATTGGAAAGTGGAATCCCTGTCAGGGTTTCGACTAAAGTGTTTCCTAGACGCCTATAAAGGTTACCATCAGATACAAATGGCCGAAGAAGACGAAGAGAAGACAGCCTTTTTTACAGGAAAAGGCGTTTATTGTTACAAAAAGATGCCTTTTGGTTTGAAAAATGCAGGTGCCACCTACCAGCGATTGGTGGACAAAGCCTTCCACAAGCAAATAGGCAGGAACCTAGAGGCCTACGTAGATGATATGGTCATTAAAAGTAGATCGGAGGAAGATATGCTCTCCGACATCAAGGAAACCTTCGATCAGCTTCGCGCCATCAATATGAAGTTAAATCCCAAGAAGTGTTCCTTTGGTGTGGAAGAAGGAAAATTCTTGGGACATCTGATCACCAAGCATGGTATTAAGGCCAATCCTTCGAAAGTCAAAGCCATCACAGATTTGCAGCCTCCTAAGTCCCTAAAGGAAGTGCAAAGTCTTAACGGAAAGCTAGCAGCCCTCAACAGGTTCTTGTCGAAGGGTGCAGACAGATCTTTGCCGTTCTTCAAAACACTCAAAGGATGCACGGACAAAAAGACGTTCCAATGGAGCATAGATGCAGAAGCAGCCTTTCAAAAGCTCAAGGAATTCATGGCTATTCTACCAACACTTACAGCCCCAATCAAAGGCGAAGTGTTGTTCATGTATATTGCAGCCTCTTTCGAAAGCATCAGTGCCGTGTTATTGGCAGAAAGGGAGAAGAAGCAAATCCCCATATACTTTGTTAGTAGAGTACTACAAGGAGCTGAGCTAAATTACCCAGCATTGTAGAAGCTAATTTTGGCTTTAGTTCATGCTGCGAGACGCCTTCGAAGGTACTTTCAAGCTCACCCCATAACCGTACTTACCGCCAAGCCAATAAAGCAGATACTTTCAAAGCCGGAGAAATCTGGAAGGATAGCTAAATGGGCTATCGAGCTAGGAGAACATGATATTGAATACAAAGGCAGGAGCTCGGCCAAAGGGCAAATATTGGCAGACTTTTTAGCAGAAACACCCTCCGAAACAAAACAGGACAAAAAGGTTGTTGAAAAGGAGCCTGCTATGGCAATCGAAGGGTGGAAAATTTATACTGACGGAGCCTCCAGCTCCGATGGTTCTGGTGCAGGTCTCATGCTCGTTGATCCCAAAGGGAAGGAATACACTTACGCACTTCGTTTCGAATTCGATGCTACGAACAATGAAGCGGAGTACGAAGCCTTGTTAGCAGGTCTCCGATTGGCCACAGATATGGAAGTAGAAAACTTGGCTATTTTTGTTGACTCACAACTAGTGGCCAACCAGATAAAAGGCTCCTACGAGGCGAGACAACCTGTGATCAAGCAATATCTGGATAAAGCCAAAGAAATGCTCGAAGGGTTCACATCTTACAACATAGAGCATGTTCGAAGAAACCAAAACAAGAAGGCGGATGCACTTAGCAAGCTGGCATCAATGGCATTTGCTCATTTAACAAAGGAAGTTTTGGTCGAAGTATTGGCAGATAGGTCCATCGTTCGAAAGGAGGTGTCTGACGTAATACTGGAGGAAGACTCGAATTGGATGACTCCAATTAGAGAATATCTAATAAGTGGCATACTGCCGGAGGATCTGAAGTTGGCTCGAAAGGTGCGCATCAAAGCACCACAGTACAGGATCATGGGAAATTACTTATACAGAAGATCTTTTCTATCCCCTTGGCTCCGTTGTGTAGGGCCAAGGCAAGCTGCCAACATCATCCAAGAAGTGCATGAAGGATCCTGCGGACTTTACGCAGGGCCTCGCTCCGTCGTCTCCAAAGTAATGAGGGTCGGATATTATTGGCCTTCGATGCACAGAGACGCTGTCGACATCATTCAGAAGTGTGAAGCATGTCAAATTCACTCAAGAGTCCCAAGGCTACCAAAGCAAGATATGACTTCCGTAACGTCCGCATGGCCTTTCAGCCAATGAGAGATAGATATCGTAGGCCCTCTGCCAGTTGCTCCTGGAGGAGTAAAGTTCTTGGTTGTAGCCATCGATTACTTCACTAAATGGGTTGAAGCGAAGCCTTTGGCATCCATCACAGGAAGACACATGGAAAAATTCGTGTGGGAACACATTATCTGTCGGTTCGGAGTACCTCACATCATCATTTCAGATAATGGGAAGCAGTTTTCCGAAGGGGTATTCCCAGTATTTTGCAAGGGTCTGAATGTCAGACAATCATTCACTTCCGTTTACCATCCTCAGGGTAACGGTCAAGTAGAAGTTACCAACAGAGACATCATACAAGGAATAGAACGAAGGCTGGGATACAGTCATCACGGTTGGGTAGACGAACTACCTCAAGTACTCTGGGCACATAGAACGCATACAAATTCAAGTCATGGAGAAACGCCTTTCAGCTTGACATATGGCACGTAAGCTGTCATCCCTTCAGAAGTAAGTGTCGAAACAGAAAGGGTCATGAACTTCGAAGCAGCAGATAACGAAGAAAGACTCCGTAGTAACTTGGACCTACTTGAAGAACGAAGAGAAATAGCCTCCATTATAGAGGCTATCCACAAGCAAAAGATTGAAAGGTACTATAATAAGCGAGTTAGGCCTTCGACTTTCAAACCAGCGGAATATGTCCTTCGACTCAATAGCGCAAGCAAAGCTGAGTACCAGGGTAAACTGGGACCTACATGGGAAGGACCCTACGTTATTAAGGAAGCATATGGCAACGGAGCCTACAAGCTAGAAACCTTGGCAGGAGACGTTATTGATAGAACCTGGAATGGCACTACTCTTCGTAAGTTCTACGTATGAAACTTACAATGTCTAAGGACACATCTTTTTGTTTTTTTTGCTTTCAATCAATGTATTTGCATTCTTCTCACTTGGGGAAAGAAGCATTAATGGTAGGCGTCTAGTATTCATTTCTTAAAATGATGTAATCCTCCCTACCCACTTAATGATAATAACACATTTCCCTCAAATCTCTTGTTTCGTTCAATACAACAAAGATTTGCCCACCAAGTCGCTTTATAAGTTTGAATGTCGAAGGGATGTACAAAGACTAAATAACATGTCTTGCTCATATGCATAACATCCATCTCAACTTCACATTAACTTTCCTATATGGCCTTAAGGTATTTCAAACCTTTCGCTGCCCAAAGGATCAAGACGGAGTGGGTCGCGACCCTCTGTCAGCAGTTAAATTATACGATTGCTAATATTCTTGGTGAAGTAACTACACACAATGAGGGTATGCATCTACCATACGCCTTAGGTTGTAAAAAATATTTTTACGCAAGTAAAAGTAAAAAGAGAAGAATCACACAGGGCAAAATTCGAGCCCTAGTGGCTTCGTTGTAGATTTATGACTAGTTTTACTAGTCTAAAATGGGCCATAGCCTTAAAACATCCAACATTATAAACTATTGTCTTAGGCCGTAGCCTACTACCAACATGCAATAAGTAAATTGTTTCATCAGGCATGAAGCCTGGAACGGAGCACAGACAATTATTTTAAACAGGGTACATACCACCCTGGGAATCAAATTACAACCACATGGTTGCCTTCTTTAAACCTTGGAGTGAGTGGGATCAGCTGAGCCTAGAGATGGAACCTGGGGTGACGGAGTCCTCTTGGAGGGAGAAGGAGGCTGGACTTTCCTTGGCTTCTTGGCTAGCAGATCCTCAATCGAGGCTGATGGGTCCTTCGTCACATCTGCAAGGAAAAGGAACTCTAAAGCAGTTAAATGATTACCTGCATCATCATATTCTTTTTCATGAGTTGCCCTGTAATACGAAATTTTCTCCAGCACTACTGGTTCCCCAGTCTTCGCCACCTCCTCCAAAGTGGTACACTTGCCATGAAAAATGGCAGCATTCACCACATTCCCAATGGCAATCCCCACATCATCGCTATGGTAAAGTTCCATAGCAATGTAGGGGATCACTTTGGTTACCAGGTCCACCCTGTCCTTCTTCAGCATCTTCAGACGGAGGTTCAAGCCATCTACCTTTTCTCGGAGCTTGATCTCTTGGTCTAGCAACTTTGACCTCTCCTGTTCGAGACCTCCACACTTGGATGATAGAACAGATATCTGCTCCTTATAACCAACAACCATAGAACCTTTGACAGTTAACCTGCTACACTCAGCCTCGCTCATTGCCAATTGACCTTTGAGCTTTTCATTCTCAGCTCTAAGTTGAACCAAGGGATTCTTATCAAAATCCTCCAATGCCTCCTCACACTTCTTCTCCAGGTCTGCATACTTTTGATCTCTAACCTTCTCCCCCCTCAACATAGTATCCATTTCTTCTCGAGCTTTGTTGACAGCGCGGAGCAATTCCCTTGTCCTAGCATTGAGTTGGTTGTCAAGCATGCCCTGGCGAACATAGCTTTTATCATGAAGATCACAGAGCCTCTCTATAGACATGTTATTCATCACTTCCTTCCACTTGGAGAGGATAACATGGCTCATAAGTTGGTGACAAGCTTGGGAAGAAGGAAGCTCCTTCGTATCAGGAAGTCCTATAACAAAAGTAAGTTTCATTAATATGTGATCTTTGGTATTTAATTTTATTTCACAGGTAAGAAGTTTACCATGGAAGTCATCACCGCTGGGCCCTTCGATGGCTGGAAATACCACAGCCTTACCCTGGGCACTCTTCTGCCGGGTAGTTCGAGAGGGAGGAGTAGGTAGAATAAGCTTTCTTTTTGAATCAGATTTCATAGCCTTAGCACTAGCACCTTTCCTGCTTCGAACCCTCTCACCTATGCCGGAGGGGCCTACGATGGCCAACGGTCCTTCGGAGACTGGTTCGTCTGAGTCAGCAATGTTCTCCACCAGCTGATCTTCTACATCTATGGGTTCCTTTGGTGGAGGAGCAGAGGATACATGCTCGACAGGATGGGCTTCCACCTCGTCTTTGTTTATGGACACCGACGGGGAGCCCACGCCATAGCTTGTTTCTTGGGGATTCTTTGGAAAAAAGCTTACCTCTTTGGCACCTCCAGCCACAACAAAGTTCCTGAACGACATCTCTGCACAAAGAAGCAATTAAGATAAATATCAGCAAGATAAGTTTTTGTTTCTTAGGTTAATTTAAAAAATACATACTTTCTCCATCACAAATTATCTCAGGTACCAACGGAGACCCTTCCCATCTCTCAGCAATGCCAGCCATGAACAGGATTGGCTCAGGGAAGGTCTGGCAGTCAGCTGGATGACGAGCCAAACGCTGATACAATAGGTTTCTTCTCACAGTATAAGGCAATGGATCGGTGAACCTTTTTGTAGAAAACTAGAAGGGGGGTTGAATAGTTTCCCGATTAAAAACTTTGTTTTGAAACTTAATGAAAGATCAATTGATATTGATCTTAAGTATGTTAATGAAATATGCAAGCAATATGTAATAAGTAAATAAGGAAAGAAATGATCAAACCACAACAAGTTGTTTATAGTGGTTCGGCCTACAAGGACTCTTTTTCCTTGCCCTACTCCACTCCCCGAGTCTCACACTCGAGAGTTTAACTTCACTAGTCAACAAGCTCCTTTCACCGGCGGAGAAAACCTTTACACTTCGCTTCCACTATTTCTGACACTAAGCTAGATGTCGAGGTCTTTCCAAGGGTACAACTACTCCCACACACAATGTATTTTGAGGACTAAAATACTACCACTCACACTCACAAGATTATGATGGTATGATATCCCCTATGTCTGACACTAAGCTAGATGTCGAGGTCTTTCCAAGGGTACAACTACTCCCACACACAATGTATTTTGAGGACTAAAATACTAACCACTCACACTCACAAGATTATGATGGTATGATACAACAATGAAGTATGGATCAACACTAGATCATACAACACTAAACAAACAAGACTTCCAACTTCTCTTTGAAGCTTGAATATGACTTGATCTTCTTTGCTACAAAAGAGATCACTAATATGATATGAAACTGAGTTAGAAAGGTTAGAGAGAAGATATGTATGAGAGTATGTTAGAAAGGGATGAGAAACTACTTGGCTTGGCATTGCTATTTATAGCCAAATTGGACAGGAGCGTCCACGGACCGCGGACCCCTTAAAAGGGTTCCGCCCGTGTACCAAAATGGTACCGCCAGTCTGACAGTCAAGATATCAAATCTTGCCTAAAGTCAACTCTATCTAAGTAAGATTGTGCAAGATATGAAGAGTACAAATCTTCACAAAATATCTAATGGAATCTTCCAATGATCTCCATGATGTAATACATGATGTCAAATGTTGTATTACTATTAATAGAAATATGCAAATGCTTAAGTAGTGTTTGGTTTTAAGAACCTAACACATTCTACAAACTACTATCATACATAATGATTAGAGTCATATCAAGATGTTACTAATCATAAATGTAAATGCTTGAATGATGAATATATTGTTTGAGAAAGCTTGTTTTAATATCTAATAAACTTGACAAGCTTTAAGCTTTTATAAATTAAATTTACTTTTGTCGTTAACAAAACTTAGGCAAAGATCAAAAATATAAATAACGTTTAATGACGATATTTGTATTAACAATCTCCCCCTTTTTGTTGAGGACAAAATATAAATTTTATTTTTATAAAAGAAACAAAGTTTGTACAAGAGTTATAAAAATATTAGTTTTAGAACTTTGAAAAGGAAATGATAATGCAAGTGTATGAAATTTGACTTTTTATGAAAGTCAAAGAATTCACTAGTTGATGCATGATGTTGACTTTTTCAGAAAGTCAAAGTATGCAGTTTGACTTTTTTAAGAAAAGTCAAGTATTATCAATGAGGGTTCCTGTTTGACTTTTAGAAAGTCAATTGTATGCAGTTTGACTTTTTCAGAAAAGTCAAATAAAAATAATTTCCAAGTTCTATATTTTCTCCCCCTTTTTGTCTCAACAAAAAGAAGAGGCTATGCGGAATGTAATGAGCCCGAGCTATTATCTCCCCCTAAATTGGGTGCTTTTATGGGAAGATACATGGATTGTGAAAATAAAGCTACAAAAAAAATGTTAGTAATAAAGATCATTCACAAGCATTTCCAAGCACTATGTAATGACACCAACAATATGATAAACAACATTCATTAGTTAAAATTTTTCATGAATCAAGATCATGAAAAGAGAACACAATGATGTGTTTTTAGTACAAGAAAATAAAAATTATCCTAAAAAAAAAACAAATAAAAGACTATTCTAAAAACCATCCTAAAGTGATGGTGGATGGGAAAGAGCGTTGAGACGCTCAAGAATGTGGTTGAGGATGAACCTCATTTCTTCGTGGAAGTCATGGACCATAATCCGGGTCCGTTCCACGGTTTGACCCGTTTGCTCACAAGTTGAGCAACCATGCCTTGGAGGGTAGAAAGTTTGCGGAGGTTGTGGTGGTGGAATGGTGGATGTGTTGGTGGTGTTGGGGATGTTTGAAGTGGTCATGATGGATGCAAGCAAAGCACTTTGCATTTGCATTGTCTCACTTAAGTGAGAATCCACCATGCCTTTAAATTGGTGGAGGTTGTGGAGTTCGGCTTGAATCTCCTCTCTAGTGGGATTGTCATCCCACATGCTCTCCGGAATGTCCTCAATATGAGGGGACATTGATGATGGAAGTGGATGATCCCCGTATAAAGGACCATGAATGTCCTTGTGAATGGGGTAGAAAAGGAGAGGTCTTGGCCCTAATGGGGCGTTTGGGTCAATTGATGACCGAGGTGATTCATGAGCGATTCGCTCAATGGTGCCAAAGGATGGCAATGGTGGTGGATGACTTGGCCTAGGAGGCAAGTCTTCCAAGTCCTCTAGGAAAGGATTTGGTGATGTTGGTGGAGTTGAAAATAACTCCATGGGAGTGAGAGTGGGAGACCTTGGTGAAGGTGGTGAGGGTGTTTTGGATGTTTGGATGGGTGCCGGTGGAGGTGAAGTAGGTGTTTTTATTGGTGGTGGAGTGGTGATCACAATGTGTGATGAAGTGGGTGTAGCTAAGGTAAGATGTGTATCATCTCTAATGGGAGATGAGATGGTGAGTGGTGAAGATTCGGATGATGAGCTAAGATGAACAAAACAACAAGGCCTTACGCTCATTCTAGCGGTTTTCTTGCAAGGTTTTGGTGATGATTTAGTCATTTTTAACTTGGGTTTTGATTTGCTAGATAGTAGTGAGAATGAAGAAGGTGTGAGGATGATCATGGTAAAGCCTTTCAATTTATAGAGGTAAGAAATTGTTGAGAAAAGGCTTGATTTGATGTTGAACCATTGAAGAGATGAGGTTCCTAATGATTTGGAAGTGGGTTGAATGCTAGTCATATTACCCAAGGCAATC
>BPTQ01000004.1:286595464-286635165 GCA_019973895.1 Chrysanthemum seticuspe | reverse complement strand
AGAACTATACTGAGATCAGTAATACATACTATCATCAAACATCTTACACAATCCAAGAATTTTGGTTTGTGATGAATTCGTAAACGTATAAAGATAATTATCATTATGTTGTAAACTGTAGTACATAATGTAGTACCTCTAGTAACCTTCTAAGGTAATCTATAAAACACTTCTAAATATGAGAAGTATAGAACGTGTTAGAATGAATCTATCTCAACTGAAATCCGTTCTAAACTATAGAACTGACAGTCTGACCGCCATGGTAAAACCATGTGCCCGCCTTGGGAAAATTCCCCAGGCGCCAGGCACCTGCGAGGACAGGTTAAACCGATATTTATCGTTACGGTTCGGTTCATCAAAGAGTAGGGAAAGATTGTATGAGAGTATGTATAGAAGAGAGATTGGAAAGATTGAGTCAAAGTGAGTATGTTAGAAAGGGATGAGAAACTACTTGGCTTGGCATTGCTATTTATAGCCAAATTGGACAGGAGCGTCCACGGACCGCGGACCCCTTAAAAGGGTTCCGCCCGTGTACCAAAATGGTACCGCCAGTCTGACAGTCAAGATATCAAATCTTGCCTAAAGTCAACTCTATCTAAGTAAGATTGTGCAAGATATGAAGAGTATAAATCTTCACAAAATATCTAATGGAATCTTCCAATGATCTCCATGATGTAATACATGATGTCAAATGTTGTATTACTATTAATAGAAATATGCAAATGCTTAAGTAGTGTTTGGTTTTAAGAACCTAACACATTCTACAAACTACTATCATACATAATGACTAGAGTCATATCAAGATGTTACTAATCATAAATGTAAATGCTTGAATGATGAATATATTGTTTGAGAAAGCTTGTTTTAATATCTAATAAACTTGACAAGCTTTAAGCTTTTATAAATTAAATTTACTTTTGTCGTTAACAAAACTTAGGCAAAGATCAAAAATATAAATAACGTTTAATGACGATATTTGTATTAACACTTTTCTCATCATATTGAAAGTCTGGGTTTAACAATGCAGAGTATCTAGAAGGGATAATGGTAGTTTGAATATAAAATAACTTGCCTTTCCAGTTCCTTATGTTCGTAAAAGGTCTATCTATCAATATGGGCACATCCCTTTCACTTCTTTTGGCCAAGGTCAACCAATCTCCTCCCGGGTATAGATTCAAAAAACCCCTAAGCACAGTCAAGGATGGTTCAAACCCATAAGCTTTGCACATAACAATGTATGTTGTCAGCTTGGCTAGGCCAAAAGGGTTGAACCTAGAAATGTGTACCTCATAATATCAAAGAAATTCTAAAATCAAAGGATGCAATGGTATCCTAAGATTGGAAGTGGTGAAAAAGTGGATATACAAGCCTACATAATTTTCAGGGGCATCAAATATCCCTTGATCTTTACTCGGTAGCATTACTTTGTGTTCTTTTGGAATGGGATAATCAGTGAGGAACGCTTTAAGCTCCTCCCTGGTTAAAGTGCAGCCTTGTTGTTTTATCACAAATGTTTTGTTGGTTGACATGACACCTTCTAAAAAACACAAAAAATATTTGAAATACAGAAGAAGAAAGGAATTTTAGTAGGTGAAAAACTTTGGGCGAGAGTTACTTTGTTAGGGTTTTACTGATTTTTGCATTTTATATACCCTACAAATATTGCATCTCAACCCTACACGTGTCCGTGCTATCCCTTTTCTACCGGATTTCAAACCTCTTTTAAATTTTGAAAGGATGTTTACCAATACCGAGGAAAACGGGGTAGTTAAAATTAACTATGCATTTATTACGGTCAATATTAACAAGACTTTTCATCTTCGTTCGTTTTTGTGACGAAGGGGAGGTTTCGTTTTTATTTCTGAGTCGTAAGCAATATTTCTGGTTCGTACATATCACTTTCGACTGGGGGGCTTGATGACGTACCCTCCGATCAGGTCGAAGGACCCCCCTTTGGCCTCAGTCGAAATTTCATTACGAAGACCCAAGTCTTTCTTCATAAGTCATTGGTGGCGTAAAACCATTCATCATTGACATGGTTACCAGTTGGGAATTCGCCAGCCGAAGGCCTATGCCCTTCGGTGTCTTCTCTTGAAGGTGCCAAGACAAACAAGAACCTTGACTTGGTCTTCCCCCACGTTCCCACTATGTCCTTAGCTTCCCCGCCAAGTCCGAGATAGTGGGGATGAAGCCCTAGCGGTTACCATAAATCAGGGGACGCCCCCCATGATCTCCTAAACGTGTGCTAACACTCTCCAAGCTATTTTCATCACCTATAAATAGGTTGGACGAGTCATTTCAATGGTATGTTCACAAAACGCAGTATTTCACATACATCATATTATCCATAACTTATAGCACATACTTATTCACACGCCGGAGGTGGTTCGCAGGGCCCAACCCCTGTGCAATCACTTAACGAAGTGTCTATTATTTCTTATTGCAGATTGACTACAAGTTTGGCGCAAGCATATCACCCCTCATACCCTTCGATCATCATCGAAGGCCTGGTCGTACTAATTATTGTACAATCAGATATATATGAAATTAATAATGAAAGTAGGGTGATATATGAAATTTGGCACTAAGCCGTAACAAACAAAAAGTGATAAAATAGCATTCTAGATAACATAATTGTGCTATTGGTTTAGTGGTGTAATAAGTTGACAACAAAACAACCGTCGAGGGCTCAATGATGGCAACTTTGCAAACATAAATATTTGTTCTATAATTATTGTTCAGTGTTAATTTTTAAAATTTATTTTACAATTTTTATCTTAAATATGTTTATTTGTGTTATCTAATAACTGATGAAATTATACCAATGAAAATACATTTAAAACTCAATCTATTCATTTTGTATCAAGTAATATAACACAAATAAAAAAATTTAAGATAAAAGTTGAAAATTAAAGACTTAAAAAATTAACATTGAATAATTATGAGACGGAGGAAGTATGTTTTAAAACTATTTCCTTTAAAGTTTTAAGTTATTTAAAAAGTTACAGCACCATATAAAACTTAAGAGAACCGTTTAAAACTATATATAGTTTAACAATCGTAACTACGTGTTAGATTCAAGAAAAACAATAAAACTTTATTAAGATGTAAATTGATGAGGATGAGATTCAAGAGTTAGCGGACGCGTATTTGGATCACGTAGAACGTAGCAAAAGTGGCAAGCGCCATGGGCCCTGTCAGTTTTAGGCCTTTCGGGGTCGTTTAGGGGTCCAAATCACAGGTTTTCTGTAATTAGGTTTTTAATTCCGTTTTTTTAATTGTAATCAAATAAGGAATGTCTATAAACATTCCAGAATGTGTTTTTAGGGGTTTGCTGGAGTTTCCTATAAATATAGGGCTCTTTTCTCATTATTATTCAGTTGATTATTAATAAAATTCAGAACTTTAGTTCCAAATTCGTTTTTCTTGTTTTTTCTCATTATTGTCCTACATCAGTTGGTATCAGAGCTCTTTAGTATCGTGATGACGAATGATGCAGATAAAACCCGTACTGTTGGTGGGGTGCGGTCTGCTGAAGACATGGATCGTGAGATTACTGCCCTCACGTCCAAGTTGGATCAGTTTACCACTGCTTTTGAAGAGTTGCGTGCTTTGATTGTTGCTGGAGCAACCAATCCTCATGCCAACCGTGAGGGAGGTGCTGATAGGGGTCATCAGTTTCGTCCAGTCAACCGCCCTGTTAATCGTCCAGCCTATGATGATTTCGGGGTTCTTGAGGTTCAGTCGTCAGAGGATGAGGAGGACGATGGTGGTGATGGAGTATTCCGAGGGCAGCCGTTGGGACGTTCTGGTAATCGTGGTGGTAATAGGTTCGAAAATCAAGGTTTCAGACGAAACCCTAGGTTTGAGAATCAAGGATTTGGAGGTCGGCAGCAGTTTGGAAATCAGGGTTATCGTGTCAAGGCTGAGATTCCCAATTTCCATGGAAATCTTGATCTTGAGGCGGTATTGGATTGGCTTTATGAAGTTGATAAGTTCTTTGATATCATGGAAGTTCCTGAAGAGCAGCAGGTTAAGATTGTGGCGTACAAGCTACGTGGAGGAGCTGGAGCTTGGTGGGAGAATGAGCAGAATAACCGGAGGAGGCAAGGCAAGCGGCCTGTTACCGAGTGGCCTCGGATGAAGAGGATGATTAAGGGCAGATTCTTACCTCCAGAGTACGAACAAATGCTGTATCAGGATTTTCATAACTGTGTTCAGGGGAAGAAGACTGTGAACGAGTATACAAGTGAGTTTTTAAGGTTGCAGGCTAGGTGCAATCTTAGGGAAACAGATGAACAGTCAGCTGCAAGGTATATCAGTGGGTTAAGTCCAAATATTCAGGAGCGGCTCAGTTTGCATTCTATTTGGTCGGTCGATCAAGCTCAGAATTTGGCTATGAAAGTTGAGAGGACGCTGACCAAACCAGTCTTTAATTTTCGTCGTTCTGGCGAAGGTTCGCTTTCTACACCGCAGTCCACAAGTCGTTTTTCTTCCGGTCCACTGGTAAATCGACCCAATCAAAGCCAATTCACCAGCACATCCACGACACCTTCAACCCAGAAACCCTCTGAAGCAGCTAGCAGCGGGAGTGGAAATAGTGCAGCTAAAAATCCTGGTAAACAAACAGTTGAAAATCCTTACGCAAAGCCTTCAGGTTTAAAGTGTTTCAGATGCGGAGAACCGGGGCATCGATCGAATGTGTGTCCCAAGCGAGTGACTGCTTACGCAGGTATGGATGACGAAGACGAGCAGGGATTCAATAACAGTTATCAGGATTATTCGGCGGAAGTGGATGAATTCGCTGAAGTTGACGGGGAACCTGTAGCTTTAGTGGTTCAGCGAACTTTGTGTTCTCCAAAGGTGGATGACGTCTCGCAGCGGAATAAGATCTTTCAGACCAAGTGTTTGATTAAACAGAAGGTGTGTTCGGTTATTGTAGACGGTGGGAGCTGCGAAAATTTAGTGTCCAAGGCATTGGTTCAGGCACTGAAATTACCAACCGAACCACACCCCAATCCGTATCAAATTGGTTGGATCAAGAAGGGACCAGCAATCAAAGTGACGGAGATTTGCCGGATTCCACTCCGCATTGGTAAGAACTATAGTGAGACAGTTGTTTGTGATGTGGTAGATATGGAGGCCTGTCATGTTCTGTTAGGTAGGCCTTGGCAGCATGATGTAGATGCCACGCATCGGGGTAAGCAGAATATGTATCTATTTCGTTGGGCTGATAAGAACATTGCAATTTTACCCAACGGAGTAGTAGCACCAGGGTCTAAGGTTGATAATAAAACTTTAGTTACCATGGTGTCTTCACGAAAGGAGTTTCAGCAGGAAAGTAAGGAGATGGGGATTTCGTATGCTCTTGTGGTAAAGGGGGTGGAAGATAATGTTGCGGTTCAGGTTCCTGAAGTTATTCAGCCATTGCTAGCCGAATTCAGCAAAGTAGTGGCTGAAGACACGCCTGACTCGTTACCACCTTTGCGTAATATTCAGCATCAGATAGACTTGGTTCCGGGGGCTGTTTTACCTAATCTTCCTCACTATCGTATGAGTCCTAGGGAGTCTGACATTCTGCGTGAGAAGGTAGAGGAGCTATTAGCAAAGGGGCATATTCAGGAGAGCATCAGTCCTTGTGCCGTTCCAGCCCTTCTTGCACCTAAGAAGGATGGTAGTTGGCGGATGTGTGTTGATAGCCGTGCCATCAACAAGATTACAGTCAGGTATCGATTTCCAATTCCCCGCCTCGATGACTTATTAGATCAACTTTCTGGTGCAAAATTGTTTTCAAAGATAGATTTGCGGAGCGGGTATCATCAGATTCGTATCAAGCCTGGTGATGAGTGGAAGACAACTTTCAAGACTAAGGATGGGCTTTATGAGTGGCTGGTTATGACATTTGGGTTGTCCAACGCGCCAAGCACTTTTATGCGTTTGATGACTCAGGTTCTCAGGCCATTTATGGGTAAATTTGTAGTTGTGTATTTTGATGACATTCTGATTTATAGTCGGTCAGAGAAGGAGCATTTGGGTCACCTTCGCGCTGTTTTGAATGCACTGGAGCAGAATGAGTTATATGCTAATCTAAAGAAATGTACATTCTTAACAGACCGACTTCTTTTTCTTGGTTATATTGTCAGTGTAGATGGTATTCATGTAGATGATGACAAGATTAAAGTTGTTAGAGATTGGCCTTCACCAAAAACAGTGTCTGAAGTTTAGAGTTTTCATGGTTTGGCAACATTTTATAGAAGATTCGTGCGGAACTTCAGTAGCATTGTGGCACCAATTACGAGTTGTCTGAAGAAGGGTCAGTTTCACTGGAATGAGGAGGCTGAGAAGAGTTTTGAGCTGATAAAAGAGAAGTTGACCACGGCACCGGTACTTTCTCTTCCTAATTTTGATAAGGTTTTTGAGTTAGAATGCGATGCGTGTGGCACAGGAATTGGGGCTGTTTTATCCCAAGAGGGTCGCCCTGTGGCTTTTCATAGTGAAAAATTAAATGATGCTAAGCAGAAGTGGAGTACATATGATCAAGAGCTGTATGCGGTTGTTCAGGCAATGAAGAAGTGGGAACACTATTTGATACAACGGGAATTTGTGATTTATTCTGACCATCTTGCTCTTAAGTATTTCCAGACCCAGAAGCATTTGAATAGGATGCATGCCAGGTGGGCAAGCTTTCTTGAAACTTTTAATTATGTCATTAAGCATAAATCAGGAGTTAGTAACAGGGTTGCGGATGCTTTGAGTCGGAAAACCACGCTTCTGGTGACAGTTACCAACAGTGTGGTTGGGTTTGATTCTCTGAAGTCGTTGTATGTTACTGATGAAGATTTTAAAGGTGTGTGTGACGAGATCGAGACAAGGCAGCATACCGGAGATTTTCTATGGCTTGATGGTTATTTGTTTAAGGGCAATCGATTATGTATTCCCCGGACTTCCCTTCGTGATCAGGTGATTAAGGAGTTACATGCTGGGGGCTTAGGAGGTCATCTTGGGCGTGACAAGACTATTGCTGCTGTAGAGGAGAGGTACTTTTGGCCACAACTCAAGCGAGATGTAGGAAGTTTTGTGCAGCGGTGCATTAATTGTCAACAAGGCAAGGGGCAGGCTCAAAATACGGGTCTCTACACGCCTTTGCCAGTTCCCTTGGGTCCTTGGGAGGATATTTCTATGGATTTCGTTCTTGGTCTTCCTCGCACTCAACGTGGAGTGGATTCTGTGTTTGTTGTGGTTGACAGGTTTTCCAAGATGGCGCATTTCATACCATGTAAAAATACTTCTGATGCAGCTCATGTAGCCAAACTGTTCTTTCAAGAGGTCGTTCGTTTGCATGGAATTCCCAAGTCTATTACTTCTGATCGTGACAGTAAGTTTTTGGCTCACTTTTGGCTTACACTTTGGAGGCGTCTGGGAACTGATTTAAACTTTAGTAGCACGGCCCATCCTCAAACTGATGGCCAAACTGAGGTGGTTAACCGCACTTTGGGTAATATGATTCGGTGTTTGTGTGGGGATAAGCCGAAAATGTGGGATGCAGCCTTAGCCCAAGCGGAGTTTGCTTATAACAGTGCTGTTCATAGTTCAACAGGAGCTTCACCTTTTTCTGTGGTTTACAAGACTCCACCAAGACATGTAGTTGATTTGGTTGACCTGCCTAATAGGCAGAATGTGCAGGCTAACAGGTTGATTGAGGATGTTCGGCAGACGCACGAAGCTGTCCGTGAAAAGATTGCTGAGTCTAATGCTAAATACAAGGCGGCGGCAGATAAGCGTCGTCGAGTTCAGTTGTTTGATGTTGGGGAGGAAGTTCTAGTTTATCTGCGTAAGGAGAGGTTTCCAGTGGGTACTTACAAGAAATTACAGCAAAAGAAGTATGGCCCGTACAAGATTCTGCGAAAAATAAATGATAATGCTTATGTTGTTGATCTTCCTCCTACCATGAGCATTTCTAAGACGTTTAATGTGTCCGATATTTACAAGTTCTATCCTACTGAATCAGTTGACACTGAGAACTCGAGGTCGAGTTCTTTTCAAGTGAGGGGGAATGATGAGGATGAGATTCAAGAGTTAGCGGACGCGTATTTGGATCACGTAGAACGTAGCAAAAGTGGCAAGCGCCATGGGCCCTGTCAGTTTTAGGCCTTTCGGGGTCGTTTAGGGGTCCAAATCACAGGTTTTCTGTAATTAGGTTTTTAATTCCGTTTTTTTAATTGTAATCAAATAAGGAATGTCTATAAACATTCCAGAATGTGTTTTTAGGGGTTTGCTGGAGTTTCCTATAAATATAGGGCTCTTTTCTCATTATTATTCAGTTGATTATTAATAAAATTCAGAACTTTAGTTCCAAATTCGTTTTTCTTGTTTTTTCTCATTATTGTCCTACATCAGTTGGTATCAGAGCTCTTTAGTATCGTGATGACGAATGATGCAGATAAAACCCGTACTGTTGGTGGGGTGCGGTCTGCTGAAGACATGGATCGTGAGATTACTGCCCTCACGTCCAAGTTGGATCAGTTTACCACTGCTTTTGAAGAGTTGCGTGCTTTGATTGTTGCTGGAGCAACCAATCCTCATGCCAACCGTGAGGGAGGTGCTGATAGGGGTCATCAGTTTCGTCCAGTCAACCGCCCTGTTAATCGTCCAGCCTATGATGATTTCGGGGTTCTTGAGGTTCAGTCGTCAGAGGATGAGGAGGACGATGGTGGTGATGGAGTATTCCGAGGGCAGCCGTTGGGACGTTCTGGTAATCGTGGTGGTAATAGGTTCGAAAATCAAGGTTTCAGACGAAACCCTAGGTTTGAGAATCAAGGATTTGGAGGTCGGCAGCAGTTTGGAAATCAGGGTTATCGTGTCAAGGCTGAGATTCCCAATTTCCATGGAAATCTTGATCTTGAGGCGGTATTGGATTGGCTTTATGAAGTTGATAAGTTCTTTGATATCATGGAAGTTCCTGAAGAGCAGCAGGTTAAGATTGTGGCGTACAAGCTACGTGGAGGAGCTGGAGCTTGGTGGGAGAATGAGCAGAATAACCGGAGGAGGCAAGGCAAGCGGCCTGTTACCGAGTGGCCTCGGATGAAGAGGATGATTAAGGGCAGATTCTTACCTCCAGAGTACGAACAAATGCTGTATCAGGATTTTCATAACTGTGTTCAGGGGAAGAAGACTGTGAACGAGTATACAAGTGAGTTTTTAAGGTTGCAGGCTAGGTGCAATCTTAGGGAAACAGATGAACAGTCAGCTGCAAGGTATATCAGTGGGTTAAGTCCAAATATTCAGGAGCGGCTCAGTTTGCATTCTATTTGGTCGGTCGATCAAGCTCAGAATTTGGCTATGAAAGTTGAGAGGACGCTGACCAAACCAGTCTTTAATTTTCGTCGTTCTGGCGAAGGTTCGCTTTCTACACCGCAGTCCACAAGTCGTTTTTCTTCCGGTCCACTGGTAAATCGACCCAATCAAAGCCAATTCACCAGCACATCCACGACACCTTCAACCCAGAAACCCTCTGAAGCAGCTAGCAGCGGGAGTGGAAATAGTGCAGCTAAAAATCCTGGTAAACAAACAGTTGAAAATCCTTACGCAAAGCCTTCAGGTTTAAAGTGTTTCAGATGCGGAGAACCGGGGCATCGATCGAATGTGTGTCCCAAGCGAGTGACTGCTTACGCAGGTATGGATGACGAAGACGAGCAGGGATTCAATAACAGTTATCAGGATTATTCGGCGGAAGTGGATGAATTCGCTGAAGTTGACGGGGAACCTGTAGCTTTAGTGGTTCAGCGAACTTTGTGTTCTCCAAAGGTGGATGACGTCTCGCAGCGGAATAAGATCTTTCAGACCAAGTGTTTGATTAAACAGAAGGTGTGTTCGGTTATTGTAGACGGTGGGAGCTGCGAAAATTTAGTGTCCAAGGCATTGGTTCAGGCACTGAAATTACCAACCGAACCACACCCCAATCCGTATCAAATTGGTTGGATCAAGAAGGGACCAGCAATCAAAGTGACGGAGATTTGCCGGATTCCACTCCGCATTGGTAAGAACTATAGTGAGACAGTTGTTTGTGATGTGGTAGATATGGAGGCCTGTCATGTTCTGTTAGGTAGGCCTTGGCAGCATGATGTAGATGCCACGCATCGGGGTAAGCAGAATATGTATCTATTTCGTTGGGCTGATAAGAACATTGCAATTTTACCCAACGGAGTAGTAGCACCAGGGTCTAAGGTTGATAATAAAACTTTAGTTACCATGGTGTCTTCACGAAAGGAGTTTCAGCAGGAAAGTAAGGAGATGGGGATTTCGTATGCTCTTGTGGTAAAGGGGGTGGAAGATAATGTTGCGGTTCAGGTTCCTGAAGTTATTCAGCCATTGCTAGCCGAATTCAGCAAAGTAGTGGCTGAAGACACGCCTGACTCGTTACCACCTTTGCGTAATATTCAGCATCAGATAGACTTGGTTCCGGGGGCTGTTTTACCTAATCTTCCTCACTATCGTATGAGTCCTAGGGAGTCTGACATTCTGCGTGAGAAGGTAGAGGAGCTATTAGCAAAGGGGCATATTCAGGAGAGCATCAGTCCTTGTGCCGTTCCAGCCCTTCTTGCACCTAAGAAGGATGGTAGTTGGCGGATGTGTGTTGATAGCCGTGCCATCAACAAGATTACAGTCAGGTATCGATTTCCAATTCCCCGCCTCGATGACTTATTAGATCAACTTTCTGGTGCAAAATTGTTTTCAAAGATAGATTTGCGGAGCGGGTATCATCAGATTCGTATCAAGCCTGGTGATGAGTGGAAGACAACTTTCAAGACTAAGGATGGGCTTTATGAGTGGCTGGTTATGACATTTGGGTTGTCCAACGCGCCAAGCACTTTTATGCGTTTGATGACTCAGGTTCTCAGGCCATTTATGGGTAAATTTGTAGTTGTGTATTTTGATGACATTCTGATTTATAGTCGGTCAGAGAAGGAGCATTTGGGTCACCTTCGCGCTGTTTTGAATGCACTGGAGCAGAATGAGTTATATGCTAATCTAAAGAAATGTACATTCTTAACAGACCGACTTCTTTTTCTTGGTTATATTGTCAGTGTAGATGGTATTCATGTAGATGATGACAAGATTAAAGTTGTTAGAGATTGGCCTTCACCAAAAACAGTGTCTGAAGTTTAGAGTTTTCATGGTTTGGCAACATTTTATAGAAGATTCGTGCGGAACTTCAGTAGCATTGTGGCACCAATTACGAGTTGTCTGAAGAAGGGTCAGTTTCACTGGAATGAGGAGGCTGAGAAGAGTTTTGAGCTGATAAAAGAGAAGTTGACCACGGCACCGGTACTTTCTCTTCCTAATTTTGATAAGGTTTTTGAGTTAGAATGCGATGCGTGTGGCACAGGAATTGGGGCTGTTTTATCCCAAGAGGGTCGCCCTGTGGCTTTTCATAGTGAAAAATTAAATGATGCTAAGCAGAAGTGGAGTACATATGATCAAGAGCTGTATGCGGTTGTTCAGGCAATGAAGAAGTGGGAACACTATTTGATACAACGGGAATTTGTGATTTATTCTGACCATCTTGCTCTTAAGTATTTCCAGACCCAGAAGCATTTGAATAGGATGCATGCCAGGTGGGCAAGCTTTCTTGAAACTTTTAATTATGTCATTAAGCATAAATCAGGAGTTAGTAACAGGGTTGCGGATGCTTTGAGTCGGAAAACCACGCTTCTGGTGACAGTTACCAACAGTGTGGTTGGGTTTGATTCTCTGAAGTCGTTGTATGTTACTGATGAAGATTTTAAAGGTGTGTGTGACGAGATCGAGACAAGGCAGCATACCGGAGATTTTCTATGGCTTGATGGTTATTTGTTTAAGGGCAATCGATTATGTATTCCCCGGACTTCCCTTCGTGATCAGGTGATTAAGGAGTTACATGCTGGGGGCTTAGGAGGTCATCTTGGGCGTGACAAGACTATTGCTGCTGTAGAGGAGAGGTACTTTTGGCCACAACTCAAGCGAGATGTAGGAAGTTTTGTGCAGCGGTGCATTAATTGTCAACAAGGCAAGGGGCAGGCTCAAAATACGGGTCTCTACACGCCTTTGCCAGTTCCCTTGGGTCCTTGGGAGGATATTTCTATGGATTTCGTTCTTGGTCTTCCTCGCACTCAACGTGGAGTGGATTCTGTGTTTGTTGTGGTTGACAGGTTTTCCAAGATGGCGCATTTCATACCATGTAAAAATACTTCTGATGCAGCTCATGTAGCCAAACTGTTCTTTCAAGAGGTCGTTCGTTTGCATGGAATTCCCAAGTCTATTACTTCTGATCGTGACAGTAAGTTTTTGGCTCACTTTTGGCTTACACTTTGGAGGCGTCTGGGAACTGATTTAAACTTTAGTAGCACGGCCCATCCTCAAACTGATGGCCAAACTGAGGTGGTTAACCGCACTTTGGGTAATATGATTCGGTGTTTGTGTGGGGATAAGCCGAAAATGTGGGATGCAGCCTTAGCCCAAGCGGAGTTTGCTTATAACAGTGCTGTTCATAGTTCAACAGGAGCTTCACCTTTTTCTGTGGTTTACAAGACTCCACCAAGACATGTAGTTGATTTGGTTGACCTGCCTAATAGGCAGAATGTGCAGGCTAACAGGTTGATTGAGGATGTTCGGCAGACGCACGAAGCTGTCCGTGAAAAGATTGCTGAGTCTAATGCTAAATACAAGGCGGCGGCAGATAAGCGTCGTCGAGTTCAGTTGTTTGATGTTGGGGAGGAAGTTCTAGTTTATCTGCGTAAGGAGAGGTTTCCAGTGGGTACTTACAAGAAATTACAGCAAAAGAAGTATGGCCCGTACAAGATTCTGCGAAAAATAAATGATAATGCTTATGTTGTTGATCTTCCTCCTACCATGAGCATTTCTAAGACGTTTAATGTGTCCGATATTTACAAGTTCTATCCTACTGAATCAGTTGACACTGAGAACTCGAGGTCGAGTTCTTTTCAAGTGAGGGGGAATGATGAGGATGAGATTCAAGAGTTAGCGGACGCGTATTTGGATCACGTAGAACGTAGCAAAAGTGGCAAGCACCATGGGCACTGTCAGTTTTAGGCCTTTCGGGGTCGTTTAGGGGTCCAAATCACAGGTTTTCTGTAATTAGGTTTTTAATTCCGTTTTTTTAATTGTAATCAAATAAGGAATGTCTATAAACATTCCAGAATGTGTTTTTAGGGGTTTGCTGGAGTTTCCTATAAATATAGGGCTCTTTTCTCATTATTATTCAGTTGATTATTAATAAAATTCAGAACTTTAGTTCCAAATTCGTTTTTCTTGTTTTTTCTCATTATTGTCCTACATCATAAATGAATCTGAAATTTTGATTTACACGAATTTAAATTACTCAAATTACATTATCCCGGTTTTTGAGTTAAACTCAATGAAATAATTGTCACATTTTAAGTTACGTGTAGCTTGACATCCGTTGCAACGCGCGGTCAAAAGGCCTTGTTCTTTTACAATCAAATAATTTTATTATTACATCCGTCCCAAATTAATTATCCTCATTTGACTTTTTAAAGTCTTAATTTTTCAACTTTGTTCTTAAATATTTTTATTTATGTTATATAATAATTGATGCAAAATATATGAATGGATTGTTCTTTTAAATTTTTTTCATCGGCGTAATTTTCATCGAATATTACATAACTCATACAAAAATATTAAGGATCAAAGTTAAGAAATTAAGACTTTAAAAAGTCAAATAAGGTCAATTATTTTGGAACGGAAGGAGTACAACGTAGTAATTATTTAACTCTGTGTGGAGAATGACTCTGCCTTGCATCTTAAATGAAATTTAATATACTACTGTAGTATTTCTTTACTTAGTTGCTTTTACATATCATGTGGGTATTAAATCAAAGATAATTTAACGGTAAAGTTCTTATTTTATATTACAGCATTATAGAACTCGGTTGTATTAGATAAAGCTGCAAGTCTGTAACGTTAACATGGTAGGGTACGGCATAGTATGCAACATAGCCCAATGTACAGACATCTATCAAATTGACACGTCAATTAAAATGTGGATCAAAAGTAGAGCCAAACAATTGTTGTTGATTATTTTGCTAAACAACACATAATGTACGTTATTTAGTACTCCTTCCGTTCCAAAATTATTGTCATGAGAGAGAAGTCACAAATTTTAATAAAAGTTGAGTCAATTTAATTTCCAGCCATTTAAATAGAATATTCTCTCACTTTATTCTCTAATTTTACTAAAAAAGGAAAGTGGACAATTATTTGAGGACATCTCGAAAAGAAAATATGGATTACAATTTTGGGACGGAAGGAATAACAAAGTTAGTGTTGTGTTACATCATAAAGGTCGTTTATTTTGACGTAATGTGTTGGCAGAATTAGATACCGTAGCGGTTTGTATAAATTACTGTACTATGTAAAATGATATATTTGTAATATGAAACTACACGCGTTTCATAATATGTGTCGTATTGATATTTTGAGATAATTTAAAATAATTGTTCATTTTGAATTTCACTCGATTGGAAGAGATTTTAGTAGATGGAATGATATTTGATTTGCGAAAAGTGTTGGTAACGAGGTATACTAAAAAATTATGTATTTTGAAAGTAAACACTTATTATGAGATATAAGACTATGTGTAATAAAGAAGCTTGCATTCACCACTACCACATCACCATCATCTTAATTTTCTTTCTTTACAACCAACTTCACCACCAACTTCACCACCAACTTAATGTAATAAGACAAACAACTTCACAATTATAATAATATATTTCACCTAAACACAAATATACCTCACTAAAAACACAAACACTTAGACAGACACACACTCGAAGACTCGGTCGTCCACAAGACCGAGGCCTCCATTTTTTGGTTGAAGATGCGTTATTATGGGTGACCATAATAACGCACGACACGTCTTGAGTCACCAAAATTCAGTTGTTCGACCCTTATTACGGCCGCTCTAAGATTAGTCGTTACTCCATATAAGAGCTTTGCTACACTCTCATATTATATTTTTTTACAAATTATCTTACACACAACAATATTATGTAGTTTTTCTTATTTATTCTCTCTTTACAATCGAACTATCAATTCTGACAAATATCTAACATTCTATGAGTAAACAGATTTGTAAAAAACTTTTATAAAAATGTTTTGCATTTCTCATAGTAAACTAATTAATGGTAGTAATGTTGTTATGCGCAAGTCATGTATCTCTTTATAAAATGGGAAAACAAAGATGCCAAAAGTGGACTAAAAAAGAGACTGGACCCGCTTTTACATGGATGTCATTGTCGTATTATTTTAACCATAACCATTCCTAGCTACATTATTGAAGAAACCAACAACCATCAACATTCCAACTTCGTGTACAAATTTTTAGGTGAGAGTGTAGTTTGCCCCTCCTTAAATTTTTTGAAATTCCACGTCATTGTTAGGCTATCTCCAACCCTCACACCACTTCACTTTTCATATAAGTGTCACATCAGCATTCTCTCTGCTTCACTACCATCTCACTTTTCATCCCGATCATCTCACACTATTCCACCTTTCAACACATTTTTTTATTTATTAAAAATACCACTTTTATAAAACATACCCCACTAAATATCATACACACACTCTCAAACTAAATAATAAAATAATAAAAACGTTTAACTAGCACAGTGCCTCAAGGATGAAGATTTCATCTTTCCTCCTCTTGGTTCTTGTGTTTACGCGGCAAAAAAAACACCCCCAACCATGCTTGTTGTGTGACCCATGCTTCTCGATGCCTCACAGAGCAACGTTGGGGGTAGCCTTAGAACGTTTTTCTTTGTTTTCTTTTGACTTGCGATAATAGTTTGCATCACTTTATTTCTCATTCTCTTAACTTTCTCATTTTTTATAATTAATAATAGCCTCAACGCACAAACAACTCACATTTCTGTTTAGGTTAACGAGCTGAACGTTTAGTAAATAGTTCATTAACCATTCGGAAAAAAGTTCGTGTATGTTCGTTTATTTATTAAACGAACAAACATGAATACTATTTTACGTTCGTTTAGTTAGATGAACGAATATGAACAAAAGTCACGTAAGTTCATTTATGTTTGTGAACGTCAGATTATGCATTTATTAACGTCCGTTTATGTTCGTATATCATATCTTTTAATTATATACTTTTAAAACTGGTTTGTTTAAACAAACAACACTTATAAAACAAAATATTATGCATAATTTAATAAAGTTTATGTTCGTTTTTCTACGGTCATTTATGTTCGTTTATGGTTCATTTGGTGTCTTAATGAACGAAAATAAATGAACATGAACAACTCATTTTCTTAACAAATGAATATGAATAAGAAAAATAGTCCGTTTAAGCGTTCATTTCTGTCTATTTGTCCGGTTAAAATTTAAAAAAAAATGAATATAAACAAGGCTTTGTTTATATTCGTCCGGTTCGTTTACAACCTTATTTATGTCTACATATTTTCTTGTTTTTCCAGTCAAGTACTTTGTTGTTGTATGTCAAACCAAATATATGGCAAAGACGTGACGGGGAAAGGGGTGGTTCCTCCAGAGACGGTACCAGAACCAAATATGATCGGGTGCACAATTTTTTTTCAAACCGTAATATAGAAACACATTTCGATGGACATGGTGCATTTAGATACATTTAAGAAAAAATTGATGTTTTTTTTCAAAGATTAATACTACATTGAAAAAAATCCAAAAAGATCCCGAACACCCGTGAAAACCCCTTGGTTCTGTCCCTAGTTTCATCCTTTCACCTAGGGCAAGCATCCCATTTTTCTTGTCGTTACCACCCACACTATCCTGGACTCATCTCTACATACGTTGTTATTAGACGATACTTAGCTATTGAAAGTTTAACTCAAGCAAATATGCAAAAGCTTATATAAGAACAAGTGAAACTTATTAATTAAAAACTAGAAAATACAAACATAGTGATTAAAAGGTCCTAACTTAGCTACATTTGTGAGATACTTCTCAAACAAATAGTTACAGATTCAAACATATAATTTGCGCCTTTACGGTAGTTGTGAAGTACGTCTGACATAAATACTCTTTTCATCTCAAATTTATTGTTCGACTGACAAAAAAATCTACAGTTTTAGTAAAATGTATTAAAAGACAATTTTATTCTTTAACTATTAATTAATGATTTCATTTAATTTTGTTGATAAATTTTTTGATTAGAGTTGGTAAGGTAAACATAAACAATTTAAGTTTTTGTATTTAGACTTGAAAAATCTCGAGACAAACTAAAAATAATAAGTGAAGAGTAATATTGAGATAGATGAATATCATTTTTATGAGAGTTGGTCATTGTTTTTTTCTTAGTATTTTCAATGATGAAAATACTTTGTATAAAGAGAAACGAATAAGTGAGTTTGTAGAGTGGTAGAATTTATTATTTCATCCGGCTTAAAATTATAGTTTTTATTTTAATTTTTAATATTTTTATAATAACAGCTCCTTTTTTATTTCACCAAATCGAAAGAGAGTTTAATGGGTGTGTCCTAAAAATGATATTTGAATAGTTGAGAAGTAAACCGATCTCATTTTTATTAAATTATTTGTTATTTGTTTGAACAATAATTTTAATTTGAGGAAATTATCAAACTAAGCCTAAAAAACACCCCTAGCCCAAGACTTGGTCACTATTTTCATCTTCTTTCCATTTTGGTCATGCTCAATTAATCAACTGTTCGACTTCATTTTTTTTTGTGTGACATGTGTCCTTTGCAAATACAGAAGTTTGATGGAGTCAAACAATTGAGCAAAAGACATATGTGTACTTGCAAGAGACACATGACAAAAAAAAAATAGAGTTGTGCATGACAAAATGAGATAATGGTTAAATAAATGACCTAGTTTTGGACCATAGATATTTGTTTTTGGCTTAATTTGATAATTTTCTTTTTTAATTTTAAGATAGAGCAAGTAATTTTCCAATCTACTAATGTTGCAAGTGGACACAGATATCCAGACAACTGGATAGTATAAATACTTTTCCGAAAATTTAGGCACCTTTTACTAAATACAAGCACGAGTTACTACTAATCTTTCTCACTCACGATATTTAGGCACCTTTTTCCATTTCTCATCTCAATCATTAAAACACCAAATCAACTTCTCGGTCATAGTCATAAACTCACAACACCTATAAACTGTGCAACTTCCACTTCAAAACAAAACAACTGGGACCCACATCTCACACTTCACTTTCACCAATCCTGAACCGTTAGATCATCACATCTCACACTTCAACGGTCATGATGTTACCTTACTTTAAACCTAAGCCATAGTACACTGTCGGTCGGAGAATCTTAGCCGATGAGCCAAGCTGGCTTGTGTGGGTCCCACGTGAAACTGTACTTATGATAAGGTGTTTCCACTTATCAATCTGTCATGTGGTGTTGCATGTGATAAGCAGAAGTACTTATCATTTCCTATACTTACCCACTTTATATAAGAATCACCATTTCTTCTGCAAGTAATGTCTTTTTTTTAATAAATTTTTCTAGAGAGAGAAAGTAGAGAGAGAAAGCTTTGGTTTTTTTTAACCTTAAAAAACCTGCTTGTGTTTCTTGATCTCTTTGTGTTCTGTCTTTGTTAAGGTTTGTGTTTCTTGAATATATATTTTTTTAATTATTTATATTTTTTTAGGTGTAATTATTTCTATACATGCTTTATTATCCTGATTTAAGAAACCCCTTTATCTTTATTTTTGCATCTTAGATTCCTAGTGGTTTTAAAGACTTAAAGCTGCTTTTTTTATTTCATGAAATTAATAAAAAGATCATAACTTTTGTTTTAATTGTTAGTCATATATGTCGGTGCATGCTCATATATTTATCTTGTTAAAAATAAATATGGCTTTTAAGATTTTTATGTTAGGATAAATTGATCTTTAAAGATCAGGTTCTTCAAGGATCTGGTTTTTGGTTGGGGTTTTGAGAAATAATTTGTTTACTAATTAATATGGGAATATTTTTTTTTAAAGTTATTTAGAAGTTGTTAGTGGTAGCTTTGACCTTGTCTAGTTGATTTTAAATATTTATTTTTTGGGGGTTTATAATTTATATAGATCTGTTTTTTAATTTAGAGCCTTAATTATTATTGATATTATTAGTATCTTGATTTAGGGACAAAGGAGTTGCAATGTCTTCTCTTAGTAGAGAGTTAGTGTTCTTGATATTGCAGTTTCTTGATGAAGAAAAGTTTAAAGAGACTGTTCATAAGTAAGTATTTTACTTCACATTTTCGTTAACTTTTTATTTGGAAATTATTTTAAAAATGTGATTTTTTTTTTTTTTTTTTTGGTGGTTTATGATAGGCTTGAACAAGAATCAGGCTTTTTCTTTAACATGAAGTATTTTGAGGATGAGGTGCATAATGGGAATTGGGATGAGGTCGAGAAGTACCTTTCTGGTTTTACCAAAGTGGATGACAATCGGTATTCAATGAAGATATTTTTCGAAATTAGGAAGCAGAAGTATCTTGAAGCATTGGATAAGTAAGCCCTGTTTGTCAAGTTAATGAATTATGAGTGCGTATTTGGTTCGAGTATATGTGCTAATTGGGATTACTTGATACTTCTTTGATAGGCATGACAGGTCCAAAGGAGTCGAGATTCTTGTGAAAGATCTTAAAGTGTTTGCATCGTTTAATGAAGATCTTTTTAAGGAGATAACTCAGTTATTGACTTTGGAGAATTTTAGGTACGACAAATGTGAACATTTTGGGAAGTTTTTAAAGATGTATCTATGGTACTAATTTTATTTACTTACAATTATTTCAATTGCATATTAGGGAGAATGAGCAATTATCCAAATATGGAGATACTAAATCAGCTCGAGCTATAATGTTGGTTGAGCTTAAGAAGCTTATTGAAGCAAATCCCCTGTTTCGTGACAAATTGCAATTTCCTAACCTTAAGAATTCAAGGTTACGGACTCTCATAAACCAAAGGTGCGGCGATTGTATTAAAGTGTACTATGTTTCACATACTTTACAATTACAGTGGTAGCTGATGTTAGTTTAATTGTATCTGTAATGAAGCTTGAATTGGCAGCACCAACTTTGTAAAAACCCGAGACCTAATCCGGATATCAAAACTTTATTCGTTGATCATTCGTGTGGACAACCAAATGGTGCTCGAGCTCCTTCACCTGCTAATACTCCCCTGCTTGGATCATTACCAAAAGCTGGAGGCTTTCCACCTTTGGGTGCACATGGGGTCTGTTATCTGTATTTGTACTAAAATATCAATTTCACCACATTGGATTTTATTCTTATTTGTGTAATTTTGTTCTGCTATTACATGTGCAGCCTTTTCAGCCTACACCAGCGCCAGTACCTACTCCTCTTGCGGGTTGGATGTCTAATCCTCCAACAGTATCTCATCCAACGATATCAGGTAGTGCAATTGGTCTCGGTAGCCCATCTATTTCAGCTGCTTTGAAGCATCCAAGAACCCCGACAAATCCTTCTTTGGATTACCCGTCTGCAGAGACTGATCATATAAGTAAAAGAACACGGCCCATGGGGATAACCGATGAGGTAATTTGGTTTCATTTGAGTCTTGTGAAAGCATTTAGAGTGTAAACATTGATGTTTTTCGTTACTGAACATAGGTAAATCTACCTGTTAATGTGTTGCCTGTGTCATTCCCGGGGCATGCTGGTCATAGTCAAGCTTTTAATGCTCCTGATGACTTGCCGAAAACAGTTGCACGTACTTTGAACCAGGGTTCATCTCCTATGAGCATGGATTTTCATCCTATTCAACAAACACTACTCTTAGGTAATCAGTCATCTGTTTGGCATTTGTAGCTCTCTCTTTTATGCTGTAAAGTTTAAATCTTGACTTTGTGTTTGACATATTTCAATGCATCAGTTGGAACTAATGTTGGAGACATAGGACTATGGGAAGTTGGTTCACGGGAAAAATTGGTTCTCAAAAATTTCAAAGTTATGAATCTCAGCGCGTGTTCTATGCCTCTGCAGGTATGTAAATTAAAGTTTTCTAGCTATTTAAATTAAGATACTTTTCAGTTTCATTAGTCTCAAAAGTTTTATAAATGAATTGCAGGCTGCTCTTGTAAAAGATCCTGGTGTCTCTGTGAACCGCGTAATCTGGAGCCCAGATGGTTCGTTATTTGGTAAGTCCCACTAACTTTACTTTATGGCATTGTATTTTTCTCTGCATAAATGTGATAAAAGTTGATCTTCTAATTTCTTCTTATATGAGCAGGAGTTGCATATTCAAGGCACCTTGTACAGATATATTCATATCAGGGGGGAGATGATGTCAGACAAAATGTTGAGGTACCTAGTTCATTTCTGCTGGCTGCTGAATTCGAATATAAACCTTGTAAAATGACGGTTTCGTCTTTTTTAGATTGATGCTCATGTTGGTGGAGTAAACGATCTCGCATTCTCACATCCCAATAAGCAGCTCTGCGTGATAACTTGTGGGGACGATAAGACCATTAAGGTTTGTTTCTGTGTAACATACTTGTGGTCAAGTTAAACTCGACAATCTATGATTATGCTAATCAAGATATCCTTGATAGGTCTGGGATGCAACAACTGGTGCTAAAAAGTATACTTTTGAAGGTCATGAAGCTCCTGTGTATTCTGTATGCCCTCATTATAAAGAGAACATTCAGTTCATATTTTCAACGGCTCTTGATGGAAAGATAAAAGCATGGTTGTATGATAACATGGGGTCACGAGTTGATTATGAGGCTCCTGGTCGCTGGTGCACAACAATGGCATATAGTGCTGACGGGACAAGGTTTGATGTCACCAGACTCCTTGCATTTCTGTTTTGCTTCCCTTTTGGAATTTAGAAAAATGACAATTTGTTCTTATAACATTTCAGGCTTTTTTCATGTGGGACTAGTAAAGAGGGAGAGTCACATATTGTAGAATGGAATGAAAGTGAAGGGGCTGTTAAAAGAACGTATATGGGTTTCCGGAAAAGATCTTTAGGTGTTGTGCAATTTGATACAACTAAAAATAGATTTTTGGCAGCCGGTGATGATTTCTCAATCAAATATTGGGACATGGATAATACTCAGCTTTTGACAAGTGTTGATGGTGATGGTGGTCTTCCGGTAATTAATACCTTCCTTTTATAATGAAAACATCTTTTCAAAGAACAAATAAACGCTTTACTAATATTGTTCTTACTTATAATCAAAAGGCAAGCCCACGTATTCGATTTAATAAGGATGGTGCTCTCTTGGCTGTTTCTGCGAATGATAACGGTATCAAAATATTGGCAAATTCTGATGGTCTTCGGTTACTTCGCACTTTTGAGAACCTTTCATTTGATGGTGCTGCTTCAAGAACTCCTGAAGCTGCAAAGGTAGCTGTTTTTTAAGATTAACTGGAACTCAGAATTTAGCTGTTCTGTTTCATGTTATATGCACATATAATGTTATTTCCAAATGCAGCCTACCATAAACCCGATGCCTGCTAGTAGTAGTGCATTAGCTGAAAGGATTGCTTCAGGTGGCTCCATCTCAGCAGTGGTATGTACTCATGTTTGACTTTGAGAAAATCTTCCAAGTATCAATTTCAAAAGTTATAGTGGTGATGTTTGACTTTGGCTTAATATTCATTTTGACTTTGACTTAATGTTCATGTTTGACTTTGACTAAATGCTAGAACGGAGATGCGAGAAGCATGGCAGATGTTAAGCCTAGGATTGCGGAAGAGTCTAATGACAAATCAAAGATTTGGAAACTTACTGAGATAAGTGAAGCTTCTCAGTGTCGGTCATTGAAGCTCCCTGAGAGCATGAGAGTAACAAAGGTATTATCATATTATGATATAAAGATAATAGCGTAAAAGAACTTTAATCTAAGGTAATGACCTTAAATCAAGATTTTGAAACTTCAATGGTTGTTTTCTGGCCTAAAAATAGTTGTCTGCTGAAGCAGAAATAAGGCCACAGCTGGTTACCTTTCTTTTATTGCGTACTTATTTTTCGCTTGTAGATATTAACAAAATATTTTTGATCACACAGATCTTAAGATTGATATATACAAATTCAGGAAATGCTATTTTAGCATTAGCATCGACAAATATCCATTTGCTTTGGAAATGGCAGCGTAATGATCGGAATTCAAGTGGCAAGGTGACTAATGATTTACTGAATATAAGAAGCTTGAAATGGAAATTTTGTAGTTATATTCCATCATAATGCACAATTTTACTGCAGGCAACAGCTAGTGTTTCGCCACAATTATGGCAACCTTCAAGCGGGCTTTTGATGACCAACGATGTTGCTAGTACTACTGACCCTGAAGAATCTGTTGCTTGCTTTGCTTTGTCTAAAAATGATTCTTATGTTATGTCTGCGTCCGGAGGAAAGATCTCTTTGTTCAATATGATGACCTTCAAGGTAATCATTAATACCTTTGACTTTAATGGTCAAACTGGCCAACTTTCTTCTTACAAATTGTTATGAATTGCAATATAGTTTCTGAAAAAGAAAGACATTGCAAGGAGTAAATTTAATTAGGACACGTAATGATGATATAAAATTTGAAACCAATTTTATTTCATGTTAAAGTATAAAAGTAGAAGCACTAAGTTTGACCCCAAAGTCAACTCATTTAACTTTATATGGGTAAACTGCAGACAATGACAACGTTCATGCCTCCGCCACCAGCAGCTACATTTCTTGCATTCCATCCTCAAGACAATAATATCATAGCTATCGGTATGGATGACTCATCAATACAGATATATAACGTCCGTGTAGATGAGGTAATTAACGCACACATTTATATGGGTACCCTTTTGTGCCTCGATTATTTACCTGGTATCTTGTGAGGTAGTAACAAGTAACCACTTTTTTATATAGGTTAAAAGCAAGCTTAAAGGCCACTCAAAAAGAATCACGGGTCTTGCGTTTTCTCATGTGCTAAATGTACTAGTCTCATCTGGTGCTGACGCTCAGGTAAGTAAAGATCCAATGTTTAAGAATCTTTATATGAAACCTGCTAAGTATCTTTGTCCAAAATTCATGTAACTCATGTAAGTTAATCATCTTTCTGTTTATTACTTAGATTTGCGTATGGAGTTCTGATGGATGGGAAAAGCAAAAGTCCCGATACGTCCAACTCCCATCAGGAAGGACACCATCACCACAGTCCGACACTCGGGTCCAGTTTCATAATGATCAGATTCACTTTCTTCTTGTTCATGAGACTCAACTCGCTATTTATGAAACCACAAAACTAGAATGCGTAAAGCAGGTAACTTTTGGTATCATTTCTTTTATACTGATTATTTATAAGGTAGCTTATCTGTAGTCTGTTCTTTCTTCAGTGGATTCAACGTGAATCCCCAATATCGCATGCAACTTTCTCGTGTGATAGTCAACTGATTTATGCAAGTTTCTTGGATGCAACCATCTGTGTGTTTACTGCTTCTCACCTTCGCCTTCGGTGTCGCATTAATCCGTCTGCATATCTTACAAGGTAAAACACTCTACCATTACTGTGATTACGATAAAGAAATTTGGCTGTTCTTTTTGACAAGAACTCATGTTTCTTACAGTAACCCGAGTGTGCACCCACTAGTGATTGCTGCTCATCCACAAGAACCGAATCAGTTTGCTTTAGGACTTTCAGATGGTGTAGTTCATGTTTTGGAGCCTCTTGAATCTGATGGCAAATGGGGGGTCCCACCGCCGGCTGAAAATGGTTCTACAAGCACTGTGCCGGCTACACCACCAGCTGCTGGTTCAGGCTCAGAACAACCCACCCAAAGATGACCACATTCTCTCCAGGAACTTAAATACTTCCTTACTGTGCAGATCCAATCTAGTAGCCGAGTACGTATGTTGTGTTTTTCTTTTTTGTAATGGTTGGTGCGGTTTGTAAGTGTAGGAAAATTGTAAGTTTAGTTGATGATATGACTTGATCTAACTTGTTATGTAAGATGATGTGAAGGGTAAATGCCAACAGTCTCGTGTTATTTCTCAAACCTGTTAGATTAAAACTGAAAATTGTTTCACTTTCTAATCATTCTGATGTTAGTCTAAGAATGCTTAACATTATTTGTTCAATACTGTTTATTACCCATGGGACGGTTTGTCTCGTTTTGAGTTATATACTGGACAACGCTCTTACAACGAAACTAGCTAGCATAACAAATACAGTACATAAAGAATACATTGTAACACATGTTATAGGGTGTTGTAAGAAATCCTGATTGTTGATCACTAGTAATTTACTTATAACCCATCATTAATTTACGACTTAACTTGAACACCAGTTTCTATTTCGGGATTTACCGTCCAAGGTGCTAGTTTCATTCTTAGCTTTTCTAGTCAATATTCCCCAAAATTACTAAAACAAGATCAGTGTTAAGTTTCATATGTAAAACTAATGAAACGTTTATGTAATATTTCAATAAAGAAATTATTATGTTTTATAAAACCTTAGAGATGTAAAAAGATTACTTGTTTCAAATAGTTGTCTATGTTGATGTTATTCTTAAGAATTGCCTAAAGCTTCTTAGTGAAACACAATGCTCAGCTTTTTGACACAAATACTAGTTAACAAAAAGTCAAAAGACAAACAAGGTCAAAATCAGTTACCACTATACTAATAGACAAACAAGATCATATGTCCGAACTTCAATAATAGACCTAAAAAAATAATGTTTTAACAACCTTCTTTCTGCTTTATTGCATTTGCTAGTCTGTTAAACTTCTATATTTTTGACTTGCTTCTGAGTTTTGGTAACTCGTTTTGCTCTTTAAACTTTAACCACTCAATATTGTTGAGATATATATATGAATGAGCAATTTCTTATGGTTGTATTGCTGTGTCAAAAGGCTGAAGTGATTATAAATTTAACCACTCACCACTTGATATGAACAATTTTTGGCAAGGTGATTATAAATTTTAGCTGATGTTCTGATTGCAACCAAAAATCAAACCATGAGACACCAAATTACGATTTTAAGAGACTTATGAGCAGTGATGGCATTGTCCAACATCTACCTTCAAGTGAACATGTTAAAGGTACTTAAATTGTTTGGGTGGTAATGTGACATGTCTAATGCCCAAGGGTATTTGGGGTCAAAAAGAGTGGATCTGAATCATACTTAAAGGATTGTGCCAGGCTTTCGAAGTAAACAGCGTCTCATAATTTTGGTCGAAGTAAACAGCATCCCATAAGTTAGGTCATATGTAAGGTACTAAACCAAAAGAACTTGCATCATGGTAATTAAAGATTTCACTAGAATTGGAGGGGTGAGCCAGGCCTGGGCAGTAGTGCAACGCCTAAGCAGACACGTGAAGAACCCCAGCAGCAAGCTACTGTAATGGGTTCTTCCCCCATAAAAAATAAGATTAATATCGAGTGAGCCAATGGCTCACATATCAGATATTAAACTGATAAGAACAGATACTACACTTGATCTTAGCCAAAAGGCCGAGAAAGGTATGCCTTATATCAACTTGGGCCTTGCCTTTTATAGGCATGATGGACTTACCTGGTTTCTTTGGTTAGGCGATGTGGGATACATGCCAGTTATTACTCAAAAGTTTGATTGTTCAGAAAACCCAATGGCTCAGCACTTCAAAACAACCAGAATATGCGCATAACACGCGATTAATTGATTCACATCAGAAGACAGATCTTTGGAACAAATGCAGTAGTTATTGTTAACAAAGACGATTGTATTTATGAAGATGAGCCGATAGACAAAATTGATGCTTACATGAGATTGATGCAACCATATGTCAACACACAACAAATGAAACAATCATTAGAATGAAGACCACTGCTCTTAAGCCTCGACAATCCAAACTATGAAGACGGAAAAGCAACCAAAAACCGCTACTTGAACTGCACCTCCAATTCATGAGAGCTCTAAGAACCAGCATGACCTCAATTATTACTCGAGGGAAACAGGATGCAGAATTATCAAATGTATGTACATGTGCAGCAAATAAATAAGCAAATAAGAGTAAGAATAGCAGCAAATCACCAGAAACAGAAGAGATGATAATATAAAGGTTCACACTTCTCGCATACGTTTCTTGGTGTCTCGCCAATGTTATTTGCTATCAAGTGCAGAAACATTCACATAAAGTATATAAGATAAAATAAATATTTTGCTATATAATCGATAATGAGTACTCTTGTTTCATTTTTTGCGAAAAATCACATAAAAGGTTAGTGCACTGATAACTGATTTTGAACTTGTTTGTCTTTTGACCTTTTGTTAACCGGTATCTGTGTCAAAAGGCTGAGCATTTGTTTCAATAAGAAGCCGTAGGCAATTTGTAAGAATAATTTCTTGCAAGTTACATCAACATGGACCACTATCATCACATAGTGAACCTTGTCATTAGAAAACGTGAAAACACAAACGGGAAATGGATGTGTAGTATTACATATCTCCTTGATTTATTATTGGTATTATGGACTTATTTCCGTATAACAACCATTTAGAAGAAGACGGGGAGGCCAAACTTTTAATATTGTCGATAAAACACTACACGACATGACGAACTGAAAGTCATATACACTCATGGCATGAACGAGTAAAGGCTTGACTTGATCTTGGAGTTCTTCTCTGATATGTGTGAAATTATCATTATCGTTATATAGAATTTCCAATGTCCGTGCCAAGTTGATCACGCGGCTCACGCCCATTTACAGAGACTTCAGAATATTTTTAGTCATGAGGTACACTTGATTTATACCTGTCCACACTTCTTTTATATGCTTGTACAACGATCTGTGGGCATACTCCTCTGTGACATTATATTCCTTCATGTAACTTTCAACACATGAGGGGAAATGATTTCTTTCTTGCTCTTGTATTTTTATTAACAAAATTTGTCAGTTGATCATAAACAAATACGGAAAAAGGGATGTTAAGTTTGTTTCGTAAAAATAAATGTAGTCATCTTGTAGTGAAGAATATCAGAAAAGGGTATACCTTGTGTCCGGCAATATAATTAAAGAGTCTACCAAATATTTAGACGAATCTGTGAAATGACGAGGTTCTCTGGTAGCCCATTTGATCGCACTCATGGCAAGATAGCATGATGTTAACAACATATTTTACCACCGCCACTCACGAATGCAACCGATGCATGTGGATCTACAGTTTTTGGTATGATTTCGCCAAACACATCATAGAGATCCACACCAGTTTCGATTTTATCAAGTGGAGGTTGATCAATGGCGTGGACGGGTGAGGTTGCACCATGGGAACCTAACGAAATGAAGTTCTAACACGATGGTCAAGGTAATTGAATTTGAAATTAGTGTGGATTTCTATGATGTGTTTGGCGAAACCATCCACAAGTGGAGAACCTCCAAGCACACACACATGGAGTCATAAAACAATGAAAAATATATAGATAGATACCACATTTTCAATTTTATCTAGGATCAATGGATTCGGTAATTGAGACTAGCTAGTGAGTCTTAAATCATTGATACGATTATACCATATCATAACAGGTAATCGAACCAGAAAACAACCTGCTTCTCATTCCTCTAAGTCATCCATTCCTTTACGTTCGTTCTGTTTATTAATCATCATACATGCATATCCTGTGTTATTTATATGACAAAGCACATCACCAATAGCATCATTTTGGTTGTTGATTGCATTGAGGATTATAAGAAACTCGAAGTTATCTCGGCTTACATATTTTGTTTTTGAAATGCTACTTTTGTCTTTCATTTTCATTTTGTGTCTAATTCATCTTCCTATCTACATATTTGTTAATTGTTACATTCTGAAATAATTAGCTCTCATTTTAACAGCATTTCATTTCAGAGAATTTACCTTAACTTTGCACTTACCTTAGAAATTTTATATGGTTAGACCAGAACCCTACTTACCAAATACTTACATATATTGTTAAACAAAACAAAGCATATGGTATAGTAGTGATCTAGCTCAACCAATAAAATTATTTTGGGCAATGGCTGAGTTTCTCTCAATACGCAATGCTGGGCCTCCTTTTATGCAAAATCATGTTTGAGCATACAAGACTTCACTTAGCTAGTTTCTCATTTTTTTAAATAAGTAATGTTTTTACATACCTAAGGTTTTTATAAAAAACTAATTTCTCTATCAAAATATAATACAAACGTTTCATATCATGTTTAAGAATCGCATATTCAGATATATAATACAAACGTTTCTCATATTTTAAAATATTTCATAATACAAAATTAATTTCTCTATCTCCACAGGTATATTCAGAACGCAAAAATGCATATCATGTTTATAAGTCGCTATAAGTTAACAACCACATGAAAAATGTTGTTTCACACATGCTCCATATCGAAGTCCTATTTATGTTTACAATGTTGGGGCCGATGCAATTATGTTATTTGGACAGCAATATTATTTAATAGTTATGTCTAAAAATGTTAGTGTGTTGTATCGAGCAATAGCAACTCAAATCATAGAAGAAAATGTTGTACCATGTACTAATAACACATGCTATGATGGTACATCACTTTCTTATAACCTTTTACTATATTATTTTGGTTGGACACATACTTTTGAAAATAAGTGTTTCTACTATTTTCGAATGTATAAAAAATATAATCTAAGAATTGTATATAGTAACCTCTGGTAAAAACATATGTATTAGAAGTCATGACAAAAAAATATATCATCAATTTTGTTGCAATGATGTTAATAAAATGATGATGAACCACAGCTGAGGTGAAACATTTGTGACTCCCTTTTCGAATGTAGCTGATAATTTCGAAAGCAATATACAACATTTTGAAGTTTAACTATCTAAGAAGAGTTATAAGAAAGATGAATAATTAACATGATTTTAATAAGATGGAAGTGGAATGACATGTTGTAAATGCTTTTTAAAGCTTGTCAATTAAACCTGTTTTTAAGAGAACAAATCGAAACGCCAAAAGAACCACAAATATAGACTCCTTGCTACCCCAGACCTCGTGGTAATACTTGTAACTTCTAAACCTTGAGAGTGAAGTAGGTGACGCGCTAAAGTGAGATCGATCACTCGTATAAAACCAACAAATTCGACCATACCTACCAACCTATATCTAGCATCAAACAAACAAGTTTTCAGATGCAAACCGTGATAGTACATAAGAATAAAACTTTTGCGAGGTATCTAGTTTTGAATTTTGTAGTCACAACAGAGAAAATTGATTTAACTGCAGAATAATACCATTATTCTAGTATAAATGTCACAATGACTGTTTTGGAAATAAATTTAGTTATGAATGGGTGGATTCTGGGTTTAGGGGTCAAAAAGGAACTGTCAGATGGTTCAAAATGGCCTAACATCATGCATAGTGTATTTTAAATGGTTAAAGCCTCCTAATCATTATATTAAAAAAAAAATAGATTCTCACTAAAATAATATAACGTATTGTGAATTTAGACACACCAAGTATTTACAGCAAAAATTTAAAAGTTTTGGACAAAAAGTATTTATGGTCAAGGAAATATGACTCCACTCGATGTGGTATGACCCCCATAACATGAGACTTTCCAGAATCATACTTTACGGGGTTTGTCAAACACCCGTTTCGACCACCAACATAAGCTAATTTTAATGCCACTTGAGCTTATGAATTTAGATAAGCAATAAGCTCAAGAGGATAAGCTCAAGAGGATAAGCTCATAAGCAATGCTATATCGTCTCTCATTTTGTGACTAATTTATCTATCTACATATTTGGTAATTGATACACTCAGGTTATAGAACTTTTTCATTTTAGTAGATTTCATTTCAAAACACACTTCTAAACTTTGCACTTGCCTTGGAAATTTTATATGGTTAAACCATCATCATCCTAGTTTAACTGGTTATACTATTAATCCTAGTTATACTATTAATCCAGATACAATAGAATGATGATGGTTCAACCACTAAAATTTGAACTAATCAAAATAAAGATCTTTTAGAGTTTCTTTGAAACCACAAATAAAAGCTAGTGCTACACTCTGAATATAATGCAAGGGTCTCTGTTTATAGCCATTCATTTTGGCAAACGTTTCCCACATTAGGCGATGTGGGATACCAAAAGAAACATCACTTTCGAGTATAAGAGTATCCACTATGATAAACCTTTTACAAAGGTTTATACAATAAAACATCATTAATTTTTAGACCTTTTGATATTATAAACCTATATTCACTATGGTGTAAACCTTTACAATTTTATAAAATGGCTTATAGAACAAAATGCATTAAATGTATTGAATTTATAAAGAGGTTCAAGAATTAGGACCTCTTCATGCCACATAGATATAAAATGAGTTTTCACTATGGTTGAAATGAAACATAAACCTTTTCATGTTCTTAGACCTTTTCATAAACCCACCATAGTGGATGCCCTAAAACTTCACTTAGCATGTTTCTCATATTTTTAAACATGTAATGTTTTTACATACCTAAGGTTTTTATAAAACACTAATTTCTCTATCGAAATGTAATACAAACATTTCATATCATGTTTAAAAATCGCATATCCAGAAATATAATACAAGCGATTCTCATATTTTAAAACCAGTAATGTTTTAACTTACCTAAGGTTTATAAAAAATTTCTCTATCGAATTATAACACAATCATTAGTTTTACATTTGAAACTCAACACATATTGTTTCATTAGCACAAGTGTCTGTGACAACCCGTACTTTCAGGTCATTTCTCGACACAATTTATGCCTCACTATTTCAACATTTATAGTAAACTTGGTTTACTTGTTTCAAATTCGCGTAACCTTAAAGGTTTAGCGGCGAATTCATGATCATAACATCACGTACATTTCATATGGACTAAGATTAGTCTACATTTCATTGACATCATTTGCATCATATAAATTCATTCATGACATTTTATTTCTCATTTAACGCGTAATTTTTATATTTAATAAACGTTATCGCGTGAGTTATTATTTTGTATATTTAATCCGTTACTTTCAAAAATGATCCCGGTGTATTTTTAAACTTACATTTAGTTTATAAAAACTATATTTTTAGTTTTCCTAGTGTTTCAAATTTATTTGGTACATAAATCGTTAAAGTTAAATTATTACGACGTTTTCTTAAAAATTTTACGATAATTATTTTATCACTCAAATTTCACAAGGAATGTATTTTTACAATTTTTATTATCTCATTACATTCTATTTTGATCTATTAAAAACTTACTTGTACCAAAAATTTCCATTTACTCTACAAGTTAATAATGTCTACACTTTACTTACACTTTTGGTCAAATAATTACACAAATTATATTTACACAAGTTTTATAAAAAAAAAAAAAAAAAAAAAAAATATATAATGTCTTACATTCCCCCCCCTTGGCCGACCAAGGGGGAAGGGAGTCATTAAATGTGGCAAGGTCTTTGATTGATAATAATTTCATTCACAACATAAAAGTCTCATTCATGTATCTTATTTTCTCATAGTTAGCAAGTGTAAAAAAAAAAAAAAATTCTCTCCTTGTTCTTCTCCTTCTATAACCGGTCATCAAGAGAGCTCACAAGGGATCATCTTCAAAAATTTTCTCAAGTGTTTTTACAATCTAGTTTATACTCTTTATTAGGTTTTGAAATAAAAACCAAGAGTATTTAAGTTTAACCTTGTTACTTGCACCTCATCATATTCACTTGTAAGCATGTTTCTTTCATTTTCATGTTTCCTTTTTCATTTCATATGTATCTTTTCATTTTTGGAGCAACATGCAAGACATATGTGATTTATACCATTTTTACTTGATTTTTGGAGTTATATATATATATTTGGTCATCCTATAAATATCCCCTTGGTATTCTTTGGTCTTGATGATGATTAGGAACCCATGACACCCTAAGAAGGTGTATGGTAGGATTAGATTAGCTTTGGAGTTGATTTGAAGGGATTAGAATAGGTTTTGTCCGAGAAAAACTATTTTCGATAACTATAAATTATGTTCTGTCCTTGTTTCGACTTTCTGGAAAAACCGACAGTAAGCACGACATTTTGGCCTTGATATTTAGAAAATATACTTTAAAACGAATCCGTGGCCGCTTGAACGGATAAAAACGGAGTTATAACGAAGAAGTTATGAATTTTTAAAGTTTGGCGACGAAATATATTATTTTCTGAAATTTCAGCATACTATTTTTACTCTATTCGGGCCAAAAACGAGCCTTAAGCTTCACAAATTATTTCGACTTATCAAAAATATATTAGTTTACTTCGATACGAAGCTAAGGACGTATTATACGTAGAAAACGGATTTGAAACGACAAATATATGCACGTTTTCATAAACTTGCCGTAACTATTATTTTCTGAAAAACTATATTATTTCTACGATACAAGTGTTACGGTAGCTGTATCGACCATGTTGAGGGCTGTTTTTAGCGAGGTTGTGAAACTTTTTGGAACGAAATGTCTTCTAGTAAAATCAGGTTCACCGACCATATTTTTCAAAACGACAAACTGTTTGTAAAGCGGAGTTGTAGTAAATTATTTACGGATGTTCAAACTTGGCCGAAACTCATTTTTCTGCACAACAATTAGCCAAAACCACCATCTTTACCCTTATTATCTTTATGTTCGAGACCTTTTGGACGAAAACTCCTGAACTGAAACTTCTAGATATCGATACAAACTTTCCAAAACCGTCGAGTTCGTTCTCTAACGATCGACGTACACCATTTTACGACTAGCTTTCCAAAGCCATTTTTGTTAATTTCATGAAATTTCCGACGACTTTATTTTACGACGAAAAGTGAAAATTTCACCATAAATCATTATAAAACCATTGTAGGATGACATTTTGACGTAAATACTTGAAAAGTGATTTTTGATTGGTCAAGACGTCAAACGAGTATTTTTCGACGATAAGTAATATTTTCAAAACTCGCAAATGGTATAAATAACATACGAAATGCATGCATAACATTACATTGCAACTCATGACATATCATATCATTCGTTATAGGTCCCGGTTGACGCATTACATTATACCTCAGTGTACTCACTTTTGCCATTATTCCAGTTTACCAAGTGAGTTTTCATAGCCCCGTTTTACATGCTTTCGATTATTTTCAAACCCACGGGGGAGAATACATTGCACTACATTTTTTTTGTACGATACCAAGTATGTTAAATTCAATTACATTGCTTAAGTTACCGCATTTGCCAATTGAAAGTCCCCATTACTTGAACATGAACCGTTAATCTTTGAAGCGAGGATGAGTGGATAGATCTATCGAGGGTGACGCCTCCATCCGAGTTGGTGAATCCCAACTTGTCATACGGATGCATTTCATTTGATAACATTACGGAGTTGTCTGGCAAACACTCTGCAGGGGCATACATTATGTACAGTCTAGTTTCGGGGTCATGGGCTTAAAGCAATTGTAACATTTTTACGTGACATAATTGTCATGCCTGTAACATTTTTACGTGACATAATTGTCATGCCTGATATATATACTTGCGTAGTCGTATAATACATTTACATAAACCTATGATTTCTCACCAACATTATTGTTGACTTTTTTTAGCAATGTATTTTCAGGTAACTGAGGCATTATCATCATGACATGGTTTAGGGACCTACATTTTGAGTCGCGGCGTCGACTTACATTATTGTACATTATGGCACTTTATTTCAAAAACATCGTTTGGATTTGTAACATAATTGTATTTCCGCAAACTTTGTAAACCTTTTGGGACCGATGTTGTACTCTGAATGTTTTTATGAAATATCCAACGATGTGTTTTTAAACGACACTTTAGGTCGTTCAATATAACTGTGATGTGGTGCTATGACAGTCAAGCCCCCAGGAATTCCATTCCGCTGCAAAACAGGTAAATTGGGGGTGTGACAGATTGGTACCAGAGCTACAGTTATAGAGAACTAGGTTGCATCTTTGACCCTAGACTATAACTACATTATCATAGCATCTCATCATTTCATCATAAATGCATAGTCACTATATATGCGGTTTTATACGCACTTTTTACGAGTTATTTACTTTCATTTCGAACCCGATTGTCACATGGATGCCTTCAAATACCCATTCCATTATACTCACATCACTTTGACATGGAGAATGCCTTGTCATTCCCTATCACAATTTTAACATCAGTTGACTCAACACCGATAACATCAGATGATGACACTGAGACCTTTTAGGAGGACGAAGTTACACCTACACCATCACGATCACTATCGATTCACTGTAGGATCAGGACAATTTTTATCACTCAGTTGGGACAGATCATACTATTGGGTAGAATTTATAGGCTTAGTCCTAATGAACCTATTTTCTTAACTCACCACAAGGGTTCCATTATCATCATTTTCATTATTTTCATCATCATTATCATTTCGAGCACCATCCGTACCATCACATCTCATACCCGATACTCATACACCTAACTTGCAGCTTGGGAAGCGTGCATGATTTGACACACCATTACCATCTACCACTAAGACTATAGACACTACACCATCTCATAGGTTTGAGGACTGTGAGAGTTCTAGGGCTATTGTTGCTAGACCGCCTACTACTCCTACACTTGAAACACGATTAGACCACCAACAGGAACAGATAATAAGTACCTTCCTAGCTAATGTGATCTTTATCATTTATTATCTCTACGATAATCACCACCTTGGTTATTTCATCCCTTACTCCAATTACCCAATTTTCCATCATTTCACGACGATACATCACTATCTTACTAGGGGTTAGGCCAACTTTATTCTCGACCAATTAGTAGACTGTTATTACTCGATAAGGTTCTCTTATGTATCCTACAAACCATCCAACAAATTTTATTCCAAATTATCCTGCTACTATTTCATGAAATTATTTCACTTGATTTTATTTCGAACCATTTTATCACCATCTTAGAAACGTTGTTTCATAAAGTTTTAACGCAAGTTGTTTTATTATCAATTTATCAAATGGTTTCAGTCATTTTATCAACTATTTAATATCCTCATGCGAAACGATTTTCATGTTACTCTGAAAAATCATCAAGCTATTATCTTACAAAACAAAACGTTGAATACCAACTATTTGTCCTACATTCCCTCTTATGAGATAATAAACTTCATCGTTATCTAACACAAACTGCTTTCAACTATTTTGCCGACCATTTCATCTTACTCCTGTACCATTAAACCAAAATTTACGACTTTAATAATACTTTATAAACAATGACCTTACTGATACTTTGCAAACTATTTTCTCATAGTATGATAAACCGATTAATTTGCTATTATTTTATAAAACAACAAACAATTGCAATAGCAAGTTACAAACTATATTAAAATTTTTTCCTCCAAGTAATATTGCGGTCTTATAAACTATTTTACCCTTTTGGTGAGCTATTTTAGCCACTGTCTGATTTAAAAATCATAAAACTTGGTACGCTTACCTCACAGACTATTCGCCTTTACTTTAATGACTATTATATTACCAACCTATAAACCATCCTGATATTAATTAAACTACGAAATCTTCTATTATTTGACAAACGATAAATTGTTTTCTTGTAAGCTAATTTACAAATCATTTCACGGGTTATGTTATAATCTGAATTGTGTCTTACCAAAATATTTCACTACCATTGTTAAGCCGTTTTCTATCACTATATAAGCTGTTTTAAAATCACCCTAACGAGTTGTTGCTTTAACACCAAGCCACAACTAAGATTTATTATTAAACTGTAAATGATAAAAATGTTCCTTTCTTACTCAATAAAGTGGTTTTACAAACCTTTTCATAAACTTTACTGTAATTTTCTTACAAACTATTTATTCTCGTTCGAAAGCAAAGTTTTATAATCAGATATATCGTGCATAAACATTTATTTCTGTTAACACTCTATAAATGCTTACGCCATTTATCTCCCACTCAACCGATAAGTTAGGATTTGACAGGTGACCTTTTTAGGAAAGACTTCCTATACCATCTGTGAGGAGGATACCTCGATACAAGAAAACAATGAAAGGATTTTGGAATTACCAACAAGGACTAGAACTAGGAGGTAGGATGATTCAAAACTCAACAAAAATCTTAAGACATCACGAGACATTCCGAACCACTATTTTGAATTAGAATCCAAACTCTATCATTCCAAAAGTACTAGCTAGACCGAGTTACGAGATTTAATACGAAGCAAATACCCATGAAGCAACACTATAGGGATATACCAAGTCTTCTATCTGAGGCTATAGAACATTCTATTAAACATGGCCTCAACAATATGTGAATTTCCCTACAATGAGTGTCCCTTAAAGGAAAATTTGGTTAAATTAAGGTTATTGATATAAACTTCCCCTAAGGCATTGTGTTCTCTAGAAATTCCAAGTAACCTCACTTCTATATCAAGAGATGCCACAGGTTTGAACATATCGGAAAATCAATGACTCTCCATCTACAAGTGAAATTAGAACAAACATTCTTCGACATAGTATGAGCTGATATTTATTGTCTTGCTGGCATGATAACAATCTCAGTGATGAACAATTTTAGAAACACTCAAGTAAGATTGAATACCTATGCCTGTAGATTTTACCTAACCTCGACTTATAGATATTATCCAACATCAGAAACTAAACATTCATGCAGACATACCTACTCGACTACTTCATCTTTTATAGTGCTTTCATTTTAAATGGATTTTATTTAAAATGTATTTATGCAAATCATATACCTTGTAGGAAATATTTTTTTTCTTTCTTTCCTGAAGTACCTGTTTTAACAAGTAAATTCTTTTTAGTCAACCTTTAACAAAACCATTGTACGTTAAGAAACGTATAAACATCAATCTTTGATAAACAGTCCTATTTTGCATAATTACTCAATTATGAAAAAAAAAAAAAAAAAAAAAAAAAAAAAGATTTCAACCAAAACACTCGATATCGGAATAAATCTTGAAAATCAACCACCACACCACATCACTTAAATAATTAGGGTTTTGTGACTTGACAACATAGAGCATGGAAACACTTCGATAACCAAACAATAAACATTTTAGTCATAGAGACTAAGCACCTTAGACAAGTAAGACTCAGGTCATGACATTCGCTAGGACTAGAAACGCGAGGAACCACAACTGTTGCCTATAATCTATTCTTTTCAATAAGGTCCTTTCCGACAGATTTAACATTTTGAAATCTAACACGAGACACATGGTATCAATTCCAGTTGTACCTATTATAAGCTATTCGATTCATCTTAGACTACTGTCAGTCATTTTAGGATTTCCATGAAACCTACTAGGACATGATTACCGCCTACTATCCTCAGCTCAATGGTTAGAGCTAGAGAGCAATTCTCACATTAGATAATATGCTCAAGCCAGTGTAACTTTCTAGAAATGGTTAGGCAAATCATTCTCCATCGACAAGTTTCTTTGCAACAATAGTTAGCTCATAAACATATTGACTACACCATTTGAGGCACTGTAAGGTTGAAGTATCAATCACTTATTCAAGGATTAAAATCAGGAAAGTCCAATTCATTAGTCCATAACTCATTCATGAAACAAACAAAGAAGTCATACAAATCAAGAATCAGTTACAAGTAGCAACCTATAGCTAGATAAGCTACATCGTTATACGATGCAAAATTTGGAGATATGTCCCATAAGCCGCAAACCATTAGAATCTCAAGTGGGCAACAAATTATGCACAAGGACCCGTCTTGGAAAGGCGTGGTACGATTTAGAAAAACACTGAACGAACCAATTCGACCCAAATATTCTCATCTATCGTATTTTATTTTCTTTCCGATTTGTTATTACTTACGAGAATTTTAAATTCCTTTCACTCCAACTATCATTTTAACGACACAGATTAAATCGTTGTAAACATCGAGAGTTATAACAACTAAACCGAACGTCACGTCATCGTTCCTTAATTATACATAGCCTAGCTAACTATGTCTAATTCTGGAGGGATCACGTTATGTTGGGAGCGGTTATTTATAAATCTTAGTGCAAGCAAAATCTTCATATATTTCAAAGTCAAAGTGTTTCTTATGAGAGATTCATCCGATATTTTCTTTACTACGATGTTTTATATGCTCTCAATCATCGACAACCGTAACTACATTTCTCCATGTCTTCTCTCCTCGATATTCATCATAAACTCAAAAATTCGATAGACCAACACGAACTGAATTCAGGGACTGAATTCCTTTTTGGATGGGCGAATGTGACAACCCGTACTTTCAGGTCATTTCTCGACACAATTTATGCCTCACTATTTCAACATTTATAGTAAACTTGGTTTACTTGTTTCAAATTCGCGTAACCTTAAAGGTTTAGCGGCGAATTCATGATCATAACATCACGTACATTTCATATGGACTAAGATTAGTCTACATTTCATTGACATCATTTGCATCATATAAATTCATTCATGACATTTTATTTCTCATTTAACGCGTAATTTTTATATTTAATAAACGTTATCGCGTGAGTTATTATTTTGTATATTTAATCCGTTACTTTCAAAAATGATCCCGATGTATTTTTAAACTTACATTTAGTTTATAAAAACTATATTTTTAGTTTTCCTAGTGTTTCAAATTTATTTGGTACATAAATCGTTAAAGTTAAATTATTACGACGTTTTC